>WTSP01000230.1:0-15679 GCA_025331215.1 Actenoides lindsayi | reverse complement strand
CCGCTGCCTTTCGCTCTCCGCTTGTTTTCTTAGCAGGCGGGTCCCGCGCTCGCTGAGCCCAACAATTTCCTGCCCGGGTGAACAAATTCCTCTCCCCCGTCACAGGTTCCTCCCGTTGCCTTCCCACCTTGGTGTTGGATGCTGCCGCCCTCCGCTGCCTGCACCACATCCCCCCTCTTCCCTTCTACACCCCTGCCTCAGTTTCCCGGCTGGGACCCCTGTGCAGCTTCTGGGAAGCAGAGCAAAGCCTCGGAATGCGGGGTGATGAGGTTTGCATGAGGCCCCTGCAGTTATGGAGTGCTGAAGGAGGTGATGTCCCCATTGGTAGTGTTGTGGGGCTGGCTGAGCACCTGTGGGGAGGTGGTGATCTGGAGTGGGAACTGGAGGAACCCAGTCCAGCTCAGCCTGGGCATCAGCTGGGAAGCACTGCTGGTAGTGCTGATGACACTGGGAGTGTCCCAAGACTCAGCGATGAGAGGCGATCCTGGGGTCTCCAGGTCCCCTGAGAGAGTGATCCTGAGAGCAGGATGGGGAGAGTAAGATGGTGGGCACTCTCCTGCCCCTCCTCAGGGTCACTTCTCGGGTGGGCTTTCCACCCCTACAAACTGGGAAAACCAAAAAGCAGCAGAGCAGCGGTGGGATGGTGGCCTGGGATGGGCAGGGACAGCCAAGGTGGCAGTGGGTGGACCGTGGCATCACCTTGAGGTGCACAGCCCAGTGCCAACGGAGCTGCTAGGGAGGCCAGGAAGTGAAGTGGTGGGCACAGCCCATTAGGTCCACCTTGGAGACCACCTCCCCAGCTGGCTGGGGGACTGCGGTGCAGGCGTCAGCTGCAGAGGACTGCGGCCCGGGTGACATGACGGGGCATGGTCTCTGAGCCAGAGACACCCCTATTTCTGGAGCCGATGCTGTTGTCAGAGGCAGGTGGGCAGGAGCAGCGAGGCCGGTGCAGGCAGACCTGCTGGACATACCCTTCTTCCCCACACCCCCCGCACTGCCAGAGCTCCTACCCACCCATGGCCTGAAAAGAAAGAAAAAAAACACGTCCCGCCCGTCAGGAAACCTCAAATCAGGGCCAATGTTTTTGAAAGTCTTTTTTTCTCCTCTCTCCTTTAACACATCTGCCAATATAATCTGACCTCTTCCAAATAAATAAAACCCGTGCGCTCCGGCTTTGATCCCGCGCTCCAAATTTTCTATTTACTTAATTGGCCCATCCAAGGTCTGAGGGAGCCGCGGGCCGGCAGCTGCTGCTGCCACATTCCTGGGGGCTTATCGCCGCCCGCTCACCTGGTTGTCATTACCATGGCCACCCCCAGCCCCACGCTCCCACTGTGGCCACCTGAGCCAGCGCTGCCCCTGCCCCAGACTGCCTGGGCTCTGGCCCCCCACTCCCGGGGGTACCTTGCCCTGCTGCTGTGGGGTGGGGGACACAGGAGTGGAGATGACTCATGGGGGTTTCATGGAGGATCCTGCTCATCCAGTGCCCATTCTGGGCACTGTCTCCCCACTTCACCTCACCTCGTCTCTGGAGGGCTCTGAGGGAAAGGGGCCCCCACATGATATGGGGGTGGGCCCCCTAAGCCCATCCCTATGGAGGGGTGGAGGATCAGGTCTTTCTTCCCTTGGCAGCGTGGGGAGAAATGCTTCTCCAGAAAGGGAACCAGAGCTTGATTCACTGCTCTGAAATGCTTCTGCCTCTGTACAGATCATATCCTGGTAACCCTCCCCTGGATTAAGGACCATAAATGTCCTCCCCTCATACAGTGGGAGGGAGCACAGAGCTTTGATGCCATGGGGATGAAGTCTCTGGACACCCACAGAAGCTACTGTCACTGAGCAACTGGGACAGCTGAGGTCCTCAGCAAGTCCCCCTCTCCTGGTCACGGGGACCCCAGCCTGGGACATGCAGGGCTGGTACCAGCAGAGATGGGAGGACTGTTTCCTTCTGCAGCATCACCTCTGCTGAGGGAGAGGAGTCAATTGGGTTGTGGGGAGATGGAAAGTCCTTGAGGTTGGATTGTTCTTGTTCTCTCAGCAGATGCCTGTCAGGTATTATTTTTTGGTCCAGGAAAAGAAAAGAACTGTATGGATGCCTGCAGGCAGACCCAGATACATGCCTTGGTCACTGCTAAGGCATGAGGGTAGGTTCCAGCTCCCTAAAAACCCGTATGGTTGGCTGTAAACCCTCAGTTCCTGGCACCCCCTATAATGAGATGTGGGTCCTGAAAGCCACCTATAAGGCCCTAAACAGTGCTTGGGTTTGACTGGCAGCAGTATTGATCCTCTTCCTTACTGATCCTCAGGATGGTGTGAATGAAGGGAGGTGGATGGTCCTGGCCATGGTTACTCCCCTGGAACAGTCAAGCCCATGTCGTGGGTAAGCTGAAGGTTAGAGCAGGCCATGGCTTGGTCCTGGGGTAACAGCACTGGGAGCTGAGGCTGGTGGTGTAGGAAAGGTGGTGATGCTCAAATGGACAGACATCAGCCTCTGCAGGGTATCGAGCATGGTGGGGGGGGGGGGGAGGGTGGGACCGAGCACTCTTCCTGCCCGGGGGGGCCAGGCCTCCTCCTGAGCAGTGTATTGGGTTTTTCCTCTGATTAATTCCCAGTTCTGCTTTTTCACATCACAGCTCATAATTTATAAACCACCAGTGGGAAGAAGGAATATTTCACTCTTGAGCATGCTTGGGTGGTGCTGCTGGGTGCACCGGCTCAGTGGTGGATGGACACCATGGGATGGGGGGGTTATGGGCCACATCCAGGGTGCCACAGAGGGGCACTGTCCAAGAGCAGAGGGCTCTGCGGTGCTGGCCTGGGCAGCTGACAGATGTTCCGTGCCCAGCCCATGAGGGATGACACTTCCAGAGGCTGCTGGTCGCTGCTGCAGTGGAGGATTTGGTACATGGAGTGTGTCGGGCTTGGGACAGATGTCACCCCCTCAGCTATGCCGGCTTCTGATGACATGCTCTCCCCACTCACGTGGCCAGCTCTGAAACCAGTGTAAATCCTCATTGACACTGACCATGGTGATTCAGTATGACTGGTCTGTCCAAGAGCTCCTTTCTCTGGGAAAGCAGTCCCAAGACCACCAGCGTGCCTGTGCCCTTCCTGCCTTGCTGGCAGCTGTCTGCTCAGCTGTGTTCACCCAGGGATTGAGAAAGGTCTTGTCTTTGTCTTGCTGGGAATGTCTTGCTGCCAGAGATCTCAGATGGCTTCGCCACCCAGAATGTCCTGCTGCAGCCCTTTTCCCAGCTCTTTGAAACTGTTTGTACATGCCTCCTCAGTTGCCTGGCTCTGCCTAACCCAATGCAGGCAGCACCACCATGAGCTCTACCCAGCCTCTCCATATCCCTCTTCTTGATGAACCAGTTGTTTCCAAATGACGAGCTTGGCCTGTTGATGCCTCCCAGTGGCACCCATCAAGGTCCCAGATTCACCCCTTTTGCTTGGTGCCATCTCAGGGGGGTGATGTGGGCAGCACAACCAAAGTAGGACAAGGAGGAGGCAAAGAGGGGCAGGGAGGGAAGGAAAGGTGGTGTCGGGTGGGATTTCAACGTCTGACATGTTGACGTTTCCCAAGTAGAAACCAGTCACTCAACATCTGGCTGAGAATATTGCATCTTGCTTAAGAGCAACTCCAGATGTTCCCAAGACCTTTTTTTAATTATTTTATTTCTTTCTTTCATTCTTTTCTTCTCCCCCCTCCCTCCCAGCTATTCTTGACTCACTAAATCAAGGGAGACAGGCTTTTAACTCTCTGGAAAGAAATAAACGGCTCAATGGTGAGATGAAACGAATTCTCTGGAACTGTGTGAGCAGATGTGTGTTAGGGGAGGGAAAGGGGGGAGCAAGGTGAAGGAGCTCAAGAGAAAGAGAAGGGTACATCACATGGCCATCTCTTCAGCATGAGGTGCCCCAGCTGGATGCACAGCAGGATGGCCAGAGGGATGTGCAGCCTCCACAGAAGCAGGACTGGCAAGAATAGGAGTTATGACTGGAGGGAAAAAAATGAGAATGGACCAGTTCCTGTTTCCCTGGGTTGACTGGTAATCTCCTCTTCAGTGTAATTGGGTCCAGTTCTTACCTCCTGGAAGTGGCTCAGAGCCGACAAGGTCAAAAGAAGGATGAATCTGGTATGTTGATGACGCTCATCCAAAGAGGTGATTTATCATCCCTGTCGGGAATGGGAGAACGAGCAGCCAAACAGCAAGAAACTTGGGAAAAGAGAAAGTTTGTCGGGAGGAGGGGAGAGGTCAAAGGCGAGAAGGATGAATGAGAGAAAGATGGAGGAGGGTGGAGAGAACATGAAAAGAACGTCCAGAGATACAGAAACATGATTTCTCTGTCATGTCTCTTGACTCCTGCTGAAGATCTGGTCTAAGCCAGTTATCCCTGCAGGGTTAGTGCCCACTATGTACCATACAGAAAAGGGCCTCACATATCTTTGATGTCCTAGAGCTGCTCCATCTGCAGTCTCTTCAGGCAGAGAATCACTAGCACGATGCCTGTCTCCCATTATCTACGCTATCCCCTCCTGAGCCATCACCTCCAGCTCCAGCCATTTATCAGAGCTGCTTTGCCTGAGTTTGAATTCTCCCAGCCTCTGGCAGTCTCATCTCTTCCCTAAGGGCTTTGTAGACTCCTTAGATAAAGCCACGGGACTTAAATCATCTGCTTTCTTCTCTTCCTACATCTGTAGGAACCCCTGATGAACAGGGTTGTGGGGGTAGCACAAGAAAAGCTCAATTTACTGTCTTCCCCTCAGAATTAATGTGCCAAAATATTGGATGACCACTGTAGTCAGCCTAGAGAAGCAACCTGATGGCATCCTGAGGATGAGCATCCTGGCATACTGGGAGAGCTCATCTCAGAGAAATGTGCCATTAAGAGACAGCTAGGACAACAGAATGCAGGTCTGCATCATTTAACCCACACCAGAAACCTACCATAGGCCCTGGAGCAACTAAGGATCCAAATACCTCCACCAGAACCTCTAGCTCAGTGCTCAGTACATGGTGCTAACCTGCTCATGCCAACACTTCTTCAGGACGCATCCCATCAGGGCTAGCTGAATGCCAAAAATGCAGCAGTAGGCAAAGCTGATTCTTTGGCCTGGTAAAGTCCAAACTCTCAAGCAAGTGGTTCCAGATGCCTGCCTCGTGACAATGATGGAAAGGATCCTGACTTTCAAAGAGCTGATGTTCAATATCCTCTGATAGCTGGGTCTCCAAGAGGTCTGAAGCCTGGAAGTGCACACAGCCCTGCAACCTTGTTGAGGAGTTTTCACTGCACTGTACACACTTGAAGCTCACGAGAAACCCTCAGAGACCTGTCTGGCAGTAAGAGCCCTTCAGAAAATGACAGAGGAGGTCTCCTGAGTTCTAGAGAAACCACAAGTGCTGTCCAGCTATCAAATGGCTGCTAACATAATTCTGCAGAGGAGCTCAGCTCTTCATGAGCTGGAGCTATAGAGCAGGAGAAGGTCCTCTAGGATAGCACCTCAGAGTCTGCCACTGGTGTGGTGTGTTCAGGGGCTGATGAGGAGAAATAACCTGGTTTCCATACCAGTAGCTTCCATGCACCAGCCCTTGTGTCTCGTCCATGGCCAACACCATGTACGACGGTCAAGAGCTAGGGCTAGTTAGAAATTTCCAATCAAAATGGTTTTACTTCTGAAAAAGCCAGTTTGCCTGAACTGCAGCAGCTGATTGGCCCCCTTCTCAGCATCCAGACCAGCCCTGGGGAGGCTGAAGTGCCGTGGGCTCGTGGCATCCTGGTCCTGGCTCAGCTGCAGGTGGCCTGTGGCTCTGCTGGTCTCCAGCTCCATCTGTGGCTGTGGGAGTTTCTAGGCTTCCTGCCCTGGAGCTGGGGTCTTGGCTCTTGGTTCCTGGCTCTGGAGAGTGAGGCCGAGAGGCCATCCTGGCTCTCAGGAGGACCTGTGCTTCAAAATTTTCCAAACAAATCACTCGGATTATTTCTAACTGACATTTTTTGGAGGGCTTTTCCTTCTGCCGGAAGGCAATGACTTGATTTATTAATTTAAAAAAAAATTCCTTATCCGAACCCCCTGGATGCTTGGAATAGGATGGAGAGAGGGCCGGTGAGTTTGGCCAGAGCAAGTCCACCAGCTCTGCCTGAATCTGGCAGGCATGGGGAGCTCTGCCTCCTGGCACCTTCTCACTGCCCCAGGCTTGCAGATGGGCTCCCCAGCACCCCTCTGAGTGCCCGTCACCACTCCAGAGCCTTACATCCCACTGGCACTCGTGGGCTGGGGACCAGGGTTCTCTCAGCCTTGTGCCCAGAGCCCACCAGTGGGAGTGGCTGGGATGGAGTCACCAGCTCATCAATTAGCAAAATTTTAATTTTTATGCTTTGTTATCATTTGCCTTTCACTTTTTGGACTTTGCCCTTGGCCGGGGGAGCCCTGGGGGATTTCCAGGCTTGGGGAGGGACACCTGTCCCTCGGACAGGGCATTGAACCATCTCCGTGCCCTAGCCATGGGGCTGCACCATCTTCCTATATAGGGGTGCAGGCCTCAATCTATGCTGGGCAGACACCATGGGAAAGGCACAGAGAGGCAGGGAGGGGATGCAGCAGGGACCAGCTCAGCTGCAGCCCCCCTGGGTCCCCCACATTCTCAGAGATCACCATGGGGGTCTCAGCAGCGTGGGGAGGTGATGAGAAACCAGGACCTTACTGGAAGGAAAAGTGCTGCCAGAGACAAAAAAATACACAGCTTTGCTGTGTGTATCTTCCCACCCTGTCCTGGGGAGAGGTGGTTCCACTGGTGATGGGGATGGCCTGGGGATAGCCCTGTTGTTGGTGGCCTCTGAGCATCCACAGCTTTTCCATAAACCTCCCATCACCACCTACTCCCTTCAGTGCTGTCTTCAGAGGTGGAGACACATCTGACAGTCTTTGCCAGTGCATCTTTTTTGGGTGATGTGACGCTGACACCTCTTCAAGGGACTGCTTTCTGCCCAGAGCACCTCCTGCCCACACTCCTGCAAACAGCACCTGGAGCATCAGCTGCTCTTCCCAGCGTCAGGGAGCAGCACCAGGGGCTCACCACCATCTCCTGCCCCACAGAACAGTGGCTGTTGTCAGCAGATCTTCACCTCCACCCCGCACTGCAGAGCCTCAGGGTTTTGAGGCCATGGTGCAGGAGAGGTGGTGGCACCGTGCTGCCCAGGGACAGAAGTCATCTGGGCAAGGGGACAAGGGAAGTGAAGCTCAGAGACACCTGCATCCCCACGAATACTGCTGTTTGCAGGGGGACAGAGCAGATTTTTCCCCTCTGGAGAGGCTGCAAAATTCAGATGGAAAAAAAATATATTTTCCAACCGTTATATTTCACAAAAGGAGCTGTTCATCCACTAAAAATATAGGTGACAAGTACAAAAGACATTTGGCATTATAAAGCAGGCCAAATCTTCAGGAGATTGAAGATATATGGTATGCAACCAGGTCCCAGCTTCAATCTGCTCCTATACTGTAAATTCCAATTACATCATGCCGCCTTGTTTAAATACCGTGAAACCTGGCTCATGCCCTAAGTATGTTTTATGTATTGCCACATCCATTTGAAATAGATGGGCAATGTGTTTTACGGCACATGTGCAAATATCTCCGTATTTTTCCATCTGGGGGTTTATGGGATCTTTCAGAAAATTAATAATGGGGCTCGGAGGAAATGTTCGACTTGGAGGCAGTAGCGGAGATTTATGGCCATCCTGGTGGATGCCAGGGAAAAGTCTGAAAGAGCCCAGAGCAGACGAAGGCCCCGCAATTTCGCCAGGCACTCCCTGAGAGCTAATTTTGCACAACAGACCAAACCGGGAATTTCCCCGCGTGAGCCAGCAGGTTGATGGAAAGGGATTGCTCCAGAAGGAGAGAAGCCGAGCACTGGAGTGACAGATGGGGCTGGAGGTGGGGATCAGCACCCATGGAGCTGCTGCCACACGGCTTGGATCCAGGCAGGAATGTCTGAGCCTTGCTGGTGATGGTGACATTGCTGCCCAGCTACCCCACTGGCCCCCTGCAGCTACCCTGCCTCGCTCCCAGCTTCAGGCACTGTCCAGCTGTGCTGCGGAAGGGACAGCGTGAAGGTCTGTATGAGCAGGCTGGACAAAGTCACACTGATTTCTGTCTCAAGATGTGAGACAGAGACTGTTGGGTTCTGCTGGGCTTTCTGATGGATGAGCAAATCCTTGCTGTCACAGCATGGAGAGCGCTGAGGATTCCAGGGGCACTGACCCTAGCATCCATGACCCCATCCCAGCCAGGCCCCAGGGCTGCAGAGATCGTGGCATGGGAGGCCAGCAGCACTTGGGAAGGGACACTTAAGTGTCACTGTGTGCCAAAAGCCTCAAATGGCCATGAGGTCAGGTTAGTGACCCATCACACAGCCCTGGAACTGCAAGCATTAGAGAAGCTTTGGTCCTGCTGTCATCTGTCTGGCAGGGCACAGGCAAGAGACAGGCAGGATGCAGCATCTGGCTTTACACTGCTGCTTCAGAGGTCTCTGTGGGGATGCTGGTGCCAGGGAGACACTCAACCCGGGTGCCTCCGAAACGCTTGGATGTGTTGAGCTGCTCTGCCCCCTCTCTCCCTGCTCTGTGAATAGGACCACGATCCCCGCTGCGACAAACCCAGGGGTCAGCTGGTGGCTGCGTGCACCCAGGCTGGCTGCTGCTGGCTCTCTGACAGGCAATCCCTCCTCCGAGCTCCCTCAACACCAGCTGTTTTCTGGGAGTGCCACCTCTCCCCGCTCCTCCCAATAAACAAAGGCCGATGATTTCCCATCGCGTGGGTGCACCGAGGGGGAAGTGGCGGGTGGTGTTTATTTTGACAGCAGAGAGGCCCGTTCTCCAAGCTCTCGGCATAGTGCATCTTGTCCAAGATGAAAACATCGTCTGTTTATTTGAGTCTCGCGGTGGCTGTGTAAATAGAGGACTCGCGTGAACAGATGCCGGCTGGCGGCTCGGCAGTAAGGGCCTGATCCTGCCCTATGCTGCGGTCCCCAGCCCATCACTGACTTTACAGAGATGCAACATCTCCTGAAAAAGCAACCCCACCCAGGTCTTTTGCCTTACAGGCTGGGGACACAAACGGCAGAGGATGAAGTGGGGCGGAGGGATGATGTTGTGGCAGCAGTTGAGCTGTAAAAGCCTGGAAGAGGGCAAAGCCATGCTGAGCCCAAGTCATAGGGGGACCAACACTGCTCAGTCAGGGCAGCAGTGCGTCTAGGTGGGATGGTCTTTTTGTGCCACTGTCAAATGTCATGGCACAACATCGCAGCTACGCCTCACGACCCGTGCAGCATGGGTGCAGGTCATGGGTGCAGCAGGGTCCCCCCCTCGCCAAGGCACTGGTGGGGACCACTCTTCTCTTTTGCCTCATCCTCACCATCGCTGCTGAGGTGGGAAAACCCTGGCAGGAGGGAGTTGACGGGTTTCTCCAGATGGTGCCCTGCTGACCCCAGCCGTTCCCCGTCTTCGGCTCTTCCTTAGGAAAACACAGCGTGGGCCAGCCCATCAATTAATGGTTTCCTCATGTTCCCCCCGTGCGGCCGACATGGGAAGCTGCCTCCCCACTCCCTAGGCTCTGCTGAACTGAGCCCCTGCTGCCCCGTGACCCTGTGCCCCATACGGGTGCTGGGTACCCTACACACATGGGGACCATTTGTTTAACCAGGGAATTGTGTCCTAATGAAGATGAACAGGGAGATAGATCAATTGGATGAAGGAATAAATGAACAAATGAATTAATGACGCGGTGATTAGCGCTGATGTAATAAATGTCCCCAGGGCTTGTAAAAACATACTTGGCGTTTTGAAGAATAGCACATTTCCCACCATTTTGCAAGGGTGAGAGTGGCTGGAGGAGCTAAACCCCCTGCACACTTGGCTGGCATGGTCATGAGTGGGAAAAGGGTTTCCTGCCCTGGTCCTGCAGCCTCTCTGGCAGGAGCCACCCATCTGGATGACTGCAGATGGCTGGGAGAGCCCTGGTCACGGCTGAGAGGGCAGGAGGAAGGTTGGGAAATGCAGAGGCTGAGGTTTGCTTAGGAAGCAAAATTTGGGAGGCTAATGAAGCTGGTGAGGGTTGTAAAGCACTGAATAAAAGGCCATGCCTGGGGAAAGGGTGTGGATGGAGTGCTGCAGTACCAAGGGCAGGATGGAGCCTGCATGGGCTTTGTCCCTGCAGACTTGCTCTGCTGGGAGCTGGTGGGCTCCAGTTTCACCACAGGAGGACTGAGGGAAAATCACTTGAGATCTTTACATTGCATTGGGGAAGGCAGATGAGAGAGGGAGGTTTGGGGTCTTGAAGGAGCACAGAGCTGTTGTCTTCTGCAGGACAACTGCAGGCCCTGGCTGTAGGACTCTGACTACTGTTGAGAACACTGCTGCCTTCCCTGCCTGGTCCTGAGGACTGCCAGGATAGAGGACATGTTTGTACAGGTCGCCACATTTTAGGGATGGCAGCAGGACACCATCCCCTAGTGCACCATGTCCACGGGAGACAAAGCACCACTGTTCCTTGTGATTGACCACAGAAGCATGGAAAGGATGTGCTGGCAGGGCCACCATTACTGCCCTCTGACAACTGGAGTCACTCCTAAGACCCACATAGAGATGCGTCACAGGATGGGTAGAGGTTGTTCTGTGTATCAGAGAGCACTGAGGGAGTGAGAAGAGCAAGGAGACCACACCAGGACATGGTAAGGGACCAAGCAAGTGGGTCTTTCCCCTGCTTAGAAACCCAGCTCCTCAGCAGGCAGCATGTTCCTAGAGCCCAGCACTGAGCTGTGCCCCACTGGCCAAGCAAAATGCTCTCTCTCTCAACTGTGCTGTACCTAAGGAAGGTGTTTTCCTGTGGGATTCAGGTCTATTTTTATTTATATGGACTTTGGTTACCAAGAGAAAAATAATGGGGAATAATCTGTGTGTGAATCCGTCTGCCCACTCATCTGTCAGTCCGCTAAGGCGGAGGGAGGTTCAGCAGTCTGAGATCCTGTGATCTCTTGTGAGTGGAGCTGGCTAGATGACATGGAAAAAAAAAACCCATGGAGTTTTCTGTATTATTCTCACATTTTGCTTCTTTCTTTGGCCAAATTTTGGGTTTCCATGAAAAATGTCCATCAGCATTTTAAAATGAGAAAAATTTCACCCAGCTGCAAAACTCAGTCCCAAAGCGGGGGGGGGGTGGGGGAACATGAAAACGTGGCCTCTCTGTCAGCCTTTGAATCTCAAACATTTTCCCCTAGTCGAACACTGGGAAAAGGTCTGTTAAAAAAACAAAACAAAACAAAAACATTGATGCAAAATGTCTATGGTCATTTTGGCCTTTCCTGCGTGGGCATGAGGCATCTGCCACCTGGAGCAGCCAGTCCCGGCACCGCATTTCTCGCTGCGCGCCTGAGCTCAGCCAGCTGCTGCATGGGGCGGGAGAGATCTGCGCTCTAGGAAATGGGAGTGCACCGGAACGTGCCAAACGAAGTCTCAGATCCTTTGCTGAATTAATACATTTTTCCTTGAAGAGCTGTTCTGGAAAACTTACATCTTCATTGTGGCAAAGCAAGTTTGCGCTGCAGCATCTCTTGCCCTTGCAAAGCCCACATGGCCACCAGGACTGTGGCAATATCATCTGCTGCCACCCAAGTCTCCCTCCCAGTGTCACCCATAGGCTCTGGCAGTACCCTAAGGGGATCACCAAGAGGGTGGCTAGGGCTGTGAGGTTGCACGCAGAGATGGAAGGGGCCCAGCACAGCTTCGGCCTGCCAGAACTTGTGCCAACCAGCCTCCCACTGCACCAACGTAGGCGGCAAGGAAACTCCTTGCTTGACTGCTAATTCTATTTTTTTCTGCCTTAAATTAGCTTTGAAAGCAGCTAAGCCTACTGGAAATTTGGCTTGACTGCTCTTTCTTTTAACTTTGCCTTTGTTTAGATGTTAGTGTTATGAACAGCAATGAAATAATTACATAAGCGACTAATGAGTATGTAAAAACAATACCTAAATAAAATAAACAGCATGTAATATAATTAATGTTTCTGAGTTACAGCTCTTGGAGAGTGATGGAAAGGTGGAGTTTTCCCAGCTATGTAACTTACACGTCCACAAATCCTTGCAGGTTTTGCGTAACTTCAGATGCCTGAGCTGACAGAGAAGTGGAGGTGGGTGGGGGCCTGGGGAGAGCCCACCCTCTTGCCTGATGAGTCCAAGGAGTACAAAGAAGCTGTCTGGAGGCTGGTGACCCAATCTTGGTGCGGTGAAAGAGCTCTCTGGGGTCCTCATTGTACCCAGACAGGTAGACAACTGCAGAGCCAAGCCTGGGGGCCATGATGGACCATGAGCCATCATTTCCTGGTGCACCTGGGGATGCTCAGAGCCAGTCCCATGGCTTGCCCTGAGCCCACTCGCACCCAGATACAAAGCTGTGGGGAAGTCCCTGCAGTGCTTATGAAAACCTGGGGGTCAGCACAGCCCTGACCTGCAGTGCTGGGGATGATGGGAGAGGGAAACCCTTTGGGGAAACCCCCCAGCTTCTCAGCCCACATGCAAACTGCATTCAAACACAATGCAAAATTAGGTGATTGGTACTTATTAGACTTGTGTTATTAAAAATAATAATAATAAAATAATAATAAATCCCCCAAACGTACATATCTTATATGTTACACTGTGGTCCATAACATTCACTGGCTTTTCTTTTTACATATTTCACAGATGCCACCACATTGCAGAGCCGGAGTCCCTCTGCACAGGCACCCTCATGATGGTATTTACACGACACATGCCCAGCAGCCAGGCCCAGGGCACCCCAAGAAGCACAGTAGAGCCCACTCCCAAATCAGCACAGGGTGACTCTCAAAGGATCCCAGAAGCATCCTGGACTCGCCCCATCCAGTCATACATTTAAATTATAAAGCAAACAGAAAAAAAAGATAAAAAGGCATGTGGACGCATGTGGGGATTTAAATATGTGTCTGGGAGCAGCTCCATGTCTCAATCCCCTGGGCAGCGTTGCTTCTCCCACAAAACCCGCTGCAGCAGGTGTCGGGCACAGCTTGGCAGGATGGGTTCCCCAGCTGGGGTTGTCCCCCCTGCACTTGGGGATACCTCTGGTGGCATTTGGTACCCAGCTTTGGTTAAATGTGGTCGGAAGAGTCAGAGCGGTGCATGGCTCCGCAGCACAGGGTCCGTGCCCAGCCGGTGTGCAGGCTGGATGCGATGTCACATGTCACCAGCCCGCTCTGCAAAGGGCCTCTTCCTCAGTGACCTGCTTGCACAGCAAGTGGGGCAAGGAAAGGCGTAGTCATGAAAGCCAACCCAGCAGCATCCCTGTGAGGAAGGCACAGCATCCTCTAAACTGTGCCGGCGGTAGCATCTGCACGGAGCCTTCCCCCAAGCTGCGGGGCAGGACAAGCAGCATCGCCACACAACTCTGCGGTGCCTCCGCCACTGTGCTTGGCACCCCAGCACCAGTACTGGGTGAAGCAGCCCCGGTGTCACAGGGACAGCCGAACCCATGTGCAGGGGTTTCCAGCCAGATGTGCCAGGCAGAAAGAGAGACAGAAGAAAGATGAATTCTTGCTTCACTCTTTGAGGTGACAGAAGTAGAGGAAGTCAGGAAAATGTCTTCCAGGCAGCAGCCTTAGTAAAGATGCAGAGTGGCCTGCTCCAGTCCTTTGGCCAGGATTTTAGGACATCCCCCAGCTAAAGAGAGTACCTCTCCTCAGCAGCAGCCCATGGGGTATGTGGTGGTCCTGCCCCAGTGTCTCTGATTCACCCCAGTAGGACACCCGTGAGCACTGAGACATCATCTGGGAGCCATCCCTCCTCATCAGCAATCCTCAATGGCAGATTTGAAACAAGAGGGAAGAGTTGGCTGAGAGGGTGAATCAAGAACTTCAACCATGAACATCAAAGTCCTCAAAGAGTTTTAGGTGCCCTTCTTCAAGGGATGAGAAATCAGGTGCCAAAGGAAACCCTGGAGCCTCCTGCCGCAGCAGGCTGTGCAGAGCGCTTTTTGGGGGAGCACAGACACATCACATTTCTCCTGAAGGCTGTACTTGCTTGGAGAAAGCACGTGCCTTCTGCAGTCCTGCCCTGATAAGCATTCATGCCCATGAAGCAGTGGTGCCACCCTGCTCTTTTGGGGACTGTGGCTGCTGAGAAGAGGGGCCAGCGAGCCCCTGCATGCCACAGTGTGATGCCGAGCAGCCCCTGGGGATGACCCACATGGGAATCCTGTCTGGGCATAACCTAAGTTTGTTTCATTGCTGACTCTTGCATGAAGACTGTCAGGTGGATGGGGTCAGAGTGAGCCTGGGGCAAGGGCAGCAGCTCTGCTTCCTGCACTCCTGAGTGCAAGCAGACATGGGAGGAAGAGGAAGGCCAGGTGGCCCACTATGGCAGAAGCCAATAACCTATGACAACTGGAACAAGAGGAACCAGGGATGGGGCAGTCCCCTAAATACAGCTGGAGAAGGGGAGGGTCTATGTCAGCTGTGTTGCATAGGACCAGCTCATCCAAGCCTAAGTGGTTCTATATACCCTTTGCCTCTCAGCTTCTGGCCTTCCCCCAGCTCTGCCACGGCCACGTGTAGGCACCCTGGCATCCACGGGACCTGAAAGATGGCACCACAGACCCCCTGCGTCTCTGACAAGCCACTTCCAGCATCTCCAGCAGCTTCACCAATGCACCGAGCTCCTGACTAGGGCACCTCCATGTCCACAGTCTCACATCCCTGTGCCTAGATCCTTACTCCCCAAACTCCCCTGTCCTGAACCCCAACAGTGGCCCACCAGTCTTTTCAGCTGCAGGCTCCAGCACCACCCTGGGATGCTGGAGCCCAGAAGCATCAGATCACCCATGGATGGGAAGTCCACAAAAGCTGCTGTGGGCTCAAAAATGCAAAGCATCATCCGAAAGCACTGAAAGACTGCAATGCAGGCTGCAATACCTTGCTGAGCCATTCAGTAAGCAAGGCAAGGTTTGTAGGGAAAGGAATATCTGTTGTCAGATCACCTATTATTTCTACTCATATTTATTATGCCAAGACCGCTACAACCTCAATGGTGAAAGACACTGACGTCTGTTTGAACTGAAGACTAATACACAGTGAAGAAGAAATAAAAGACTAGAGGTGATTCAATGAAAGCTCTTCTTTCTTCCTACCACCTCTGCCTTGTGCATCTCCTTGGACAACCTTGGCCATAGCAATACTTCCCAGGAGACCACATCGCTCTGAAGGATGCACACCAAGGCAGACGGTCACTTGGCGTCAGCTCAGTAGAAACAGGTGGAAGTATGTCAATTGGTACCAGATGAGAATATGGGGACACAGACCTGGGTGGATGGACAGTAATACACGATGGCTCTGGTCAGCC
Source organism: Actenoides lindsayi (assembly GCA_025331215.1). Taxonomy (NCBI): domain Eukaryota; kingdom Metazoa; phylum Chordata; class Aves; order Coraciiformes; family Alcedinidae; genus Actenoides; species Actenoides lindsayi. The sequence goes on along the minus strand of WTSP01000230.1, from coordinate 278 downwards.
TGCCCACTCCACCCCAGATTCTGCTGGCAAGAGGGGAAAATGGGTGTCTCCAGGTCTCTTCTTCTGGGTTGCCTGGACTATGCACCAGGACAGGTGATGGCCAGGGGGTTGAGAAGTCTGTCCCTCTCTTCCTGGTGGACATGGCTCTGCCTGGTTGCGGCCACCAACCCACTGCCAGGGCCTGGCTCCTCCGCATGGCACTGCAGCACTGCATGGGTCCTGCTCCAGGTGGCACGGACTGGTCTGTGTAGACTGCAGGTCACGAGAGAATGATGTCC
>WTSP01000229.1:0-13328 GCA_025331215.1 Actenoides lindsayi | reverse complement strand
TATACACACATATATAAAAATACATACACAATTTATCGGGATTTCTTTACAGACTCAGCTGTGGCAACAGTATCATATACACAGAACAAAACTAGAGCCCTCTGCACTTCTCTGGGCTTGTCTTTAAAAGTTCCATTGAAATTCTACCTACACAACACTGTAATTACTCCAGCCTTGCTGCAGTTCAAGTAACTCAGGGAGTACAGTTTGGAATCACTTTGTCACATGCCAAACAGCAGGCAGTAAATCTCTGACAACATAAATTAGTCACTTACAGAAATAAGGAGTAATGATTAATCACGTCAGAGAATACTTGGCAGAATTACCCATCCCTGTGACTACTATCTACAAACACTCTACAATAATTTCAACACATTCCATCATCTCACATGGCTGAAGACATAATCCTTACGAACTCAAAGACTGTAGATAATCCCTAAGGTTCATCTTGATAATATCAAGAGAGATGAAGGCCCCTGTTAATGTACTTTTGTGAAAATAGAATTTTAAATATATTCATTATTTATGTATATGTGAGTTGCCTGATGAAATAATACTAATTTTTATTAATAAGAAATATTTATTTGTTTATTTAGCAAATAAAATAATTTACAAAGCTGTAACTCTCAGTGATTCTTTTTTATTATTTATTTTTTCCCCTAGGTAGAATATTGTTGTATTTTACAGTCACAGTATTCTGTAACTGCATTTCTGATTCCCCATTCATAAAATTTTACAACTTTTTATACCTATATGTTTTCAGAATAATTTACAGTACACAATCATAACTTATCTACCTGTGAAGAATATGGCATGTGCTCATGCATTTCTGAAGGTCATGAAGCTGAACCAATCTCATCTGTAAAAACCATTCCATTAGGAAAAGCACAGCTCTGTAAGAATCTATCCAGCATAAACATTTTTGACCTCTACACCTTGCAGAATAAAGGAAGTATACTTTTTATCATGTGCAATTTTTAAACTGTCCTATTCCTATCAAGACTGAAACTGCACGGCCAGAGCTGAAGTGATACATTAGGAAGGATCACTGATTTAAAATACTACCCAATCTGCAATTCAGCCCACATCTTGCAACAAATCCAGACTTTGTATAGTGTGTGTATATGTCCAATCCTGTCTTCCTCCTATGCACAGAGTGTGTACACAATCATAATCCCAAACACAATTCCAGTCTTTCCAGTTTTCTCCTCCTTGATGTTAAGCATATTTTCTTCAAATTTCAGTCTGTACTGAGTACAGTTTTATAATTTCTATCATGTTTTGTTAGACTCTACCCACAACATTCACCAAACATTTCCAAGAACCTGGAATATACATTGTTTGCAATTAAAAATAACTACGACATGATGGTGGCAAACTAGCTTCTGTTTTGTCTGTTGGGGGAGTGTGTTTGTGGGGGAATCATCATATATCTTACAGCTAGCTTAATTTCAAACTTTTCAGCTAATTTGATTTGCAGATGTTGTGACCACATACCCAGGTGCTCATGGGGGACTCCAATCGCCCTGATACTTGCTGGAAAGGCCACACAGCTAGGCACACACAGTTTAGGAGATTCCTGCAGTGCATTGATGATAACTCTCTGATGATAACTCTGGTGGTGGAGAAGCCAATGTGGAGAGGTGTGCTTCTGGAGCTTCTACTAAAGAACAAAGAAGTTCTGGTTGGGGAAATAAAGTTTGGGGGCAGCCTTGGCTGTAGTGACCATGAGATGGTGGAGCTTAGTATCATATGAGGAAGAAGCAGGGCAGTAAGTAGAATTACAGCCCTGGACTCCAGGAGAGCCAACTTTAACCTCTTTCAAAGACCTGCTTGGAGAAATTCCATGGGCTAGGACTCTAGAAGGTAGGGGAGCCCTATTCAAGCATCACTTCCTTCAAGCTCAAGATTGGTCCATTCCTTTGAGTAAAAAATCAAATGGAGGAGGCAGAAGACCTCCATGGATGAGCAAGGTGCTTCTGAAAAAAATCACATGGAAGGAAAAAGTTTACAGTATGTGGAAAAACAGACTGGTCACTTGGAAGTAATATAGGAATGTTGTCAGATTATGTAGGGATGCAATAGGAAGGTCAAGACCCTCTTGGAATTAAATCTAGAAAAAAATGTAAAATACAACAAGAAGGGCTTCTTCAATTCTGTGGAAAATGTGGGCTCACTGCTAAATGATGTGGGAGCCCTATTGACAGAGGATACAGAGATGGCAGAATTATTGAATGCCTTCTTTGCTTCAGTCTTTACCACTAAGACCAGCCTTCAGGAATCCCTGACCCTGGAGGTAAGAAAGTAATTCTGGAGGAAGGAAGACTCTCAACGAGTCGACGAGGATTGGGGGTTAGAGATCATTCAGGATAACTGAACACTCACAGATCAATGGGCCCTGATGGGATCCACCCACAAGTGCTGAGGGAGGTGGCCGATGTTATTGCTAATCCACTCCCCATCACTTTTGAAAGATCATGAGGAATGGGAGAGGTGCCTGAGGACTGGAGGAAAGCCACCGTCACTTCAGTCTTCCAGAAGGGCGAGAAGGAGGACCCAGGAAATTACAGACCAGTCAGCCTCACCTTCATCCCCGGAAAGGTGATAGAACAGGTCATTCTGGAGGTCACCTCTAGGCACATAATGGAGAAGAAAGTTATTAGGAGTAGTCTGCATAGATTTACCAAGGAGAAAGCATGTTTAGCTAATCTGATAACCTTCTATGACTGTATGGCTACCTGGGTCGATGAAGGGAGAGCAGTGAATGCTGTCTACCTTGACTTCAGGAAGACTTCTGACACTGTCTCTCATAACTTCCCCATAGGTATGCTCAAGAAACATGGGCTAGATGAGTAGACTATGAGCTGGACTGAGAACTGGATGAACGACAGAGCTCAGAAAGTTGTGATCAGTGGCACAGAGTATAGCTGGAGACCTGTAGCTAGTGTTATTTTCCTGTTATTCAGCAAGACCTGGACAAGCTGAAGAGTTTGGCAAAAGGAAACCTCATGAAATTCGACAAGGACAAGTGTAGAGTCCTGCACCTGGGGAGGAATAACCCCATACACCACTACAGTTTAGGGGTTGACATCCTGGAAAGCAGCTCCACAGAGAAGGATCTGGGAGTCCTGGTGGACAGTAAGTTAACAGCAATGTGCTCTTGTGGCCAAGAAGGCCAATGCTATCCTGGAATGCATTAATAAGATCAGCAGGTCAAGAGTTCTCTTTCTTCTTTACTATGCCCTGGTGAGGCCAAATCTGGAGTACTGTCTCCAGTTCTGGGTTTCCCAGTTCAAGAGAGACAGGGAACTACTGGATAGAGTCCAACAGAGCTACAGGGATGATTAAGGGACTGGAACATCTCTCTTATGAGGAAAGGCTGAAAGACCCAGGTCTGTTTAACCTGGAGAAGAGAAGGCTGAGAGGGGATCTTATCAATGCTTATCAATATCTGAAGGCTGGGTGTCAAGAGGATGGGACCAATCTCTTTTTAGTGGTGCCCAGTGGCATGACAAGGGGCAATGGGCACAAACTGGAACACAGGAAGTTCCACCTCAACATGAGGAAAAACTTCTGTACTGTAAGGATGACAAAGCACTGAAACAGGCTGCCCAAAGAGGTTGTGGAGTCTCCTTCTCTAGAGACTTTCAAAACCTATCTGGACACATTCCTGTGCAACCTGCCCTAGGTGAAACTGTTTTGGCAGGGGGATTGGACTATATGATCTCCAGAGGTCCCTTCCAACATCCATCATTCTGTGATTCTGTGATCAGTACATACACAAAGCTTTATTTTCTATCAGTATCTATATTATGAAATTTCTTTCTTATTTAATAATTCTATACTTCCATTAATGATTTGGATTTCACATTGTTTCCCAAATAGAGAAAATTTAGCATTCCATTTCAGCATTTCTCTGTGGAAAGAAAGCTAAAGCTTCCCAATAGTTCAATTTCTAATGAGAGCTCAGGAAGTGTTTCTACTACTTGCTCATCTCTGCTTGCTTTATAAAACTGAGAATATTTTCATTCACCTGGTACACAATCACATTTCCAGTCCCTCTTTTTAATAATGTGGTCATCAATTACTCTTTTTCTTTCCTTTGCCCTGCCCAGAAGGAACTTGAAAAACTTATCATAAGATCTTTCAATAGTAAAATTGCTTGTGCACCTCAATGAAGTAGGTTTCTAGGATGCTTAAGGTAAAAATTACAAGTTTTGTCAAAAGTCGCACCTCATTTTTATGATCTGTGGCAAGAGAGGACTAGTCATCTAGGACATGAAGTTTCGAGGTTTGATGATGTTCTTTATTAGCTTCCTTACCTTAACAGAGCCAAATAAATATACATAAAATGCAACTACAACCATAACTTTTTTTACTGTCACAGACTCTTTTACCACCATTAGCAAAAAGTCTTGACTAGGGGTCAGCTGTGCATATTTGTCCAATAATTTGAAACCGCATGTGCTCTGCTGAGTAATGGTAGGAAGCAGTTGCTTTAAGACAGGTACCATTGCCTTTGATGTTAAGTAGTGAGCCATGAATGTTTACAGCTACTGATACATACCAAAGTATAATCCAAGTGGAACTGAGTTATTTAACTGGAATCATTTGCAGAAAGGTATGAATAAAGGCAAAATAGTTGGCAAGAACATGAAACATTTTGTTACAGGATAAATAATAGATAAATACAATGTTAAACATAAACAAATACTAGACTCACAGGATTAATGAAAATCCTGGTAAATATGTCGACTTAACACTCTTTGATTTATCAAGTAATTTAAATCAGTTGATAATCTCTGAAATACTAATCACAGATGTTTAGGACTATTTATTTAATTGTAAATTTTGGAATAAAATGGTTACAATTTTTTTCATATCTTTCTTAGAAGTCCATTAAATACAAGTGCTTTTGAAATAGGTAGCAGTAGTGTATCAACCATCCAAAGAGAAAATATTTGTCTTTTCCATCACAAGTTTAGAAAAAGTAAGAGTGTATACTTCTGCTGCAGTGTTACTTGTGTTTTTTTGTAATTTATTATCTTGGTTAACTTTTCATTTGTCCAGCAGCTACATCTGGAAGAGTATCTCCTTTTTAGTATTTTTTTAAACTGTGTTTATATTCAGATATGTAATTTCCTTATTTTTTCCTTATTTCTGTCACTTTATTTCAATGCATAGTCCAATTGTTGCTTTGATTTTTAAATCTGATAAACATTCAGGAGAATAACAATAGTGTGGCACACGGGGTGCATGGGTTCACTTTAGAGGCATTCTGAAGAACCAGTACCAATAAATGTTTTGTGTAAGGACTCACACTGTTCAGATCAGTTTGAACTCACATAGTTAGTTGTTAATATGGCTCATTTCCCTGTTCTGTTTATACCCCAAACAAATTAACACCTCTACCTTTGACTAAACTAATGACTACATAATAATGAAATCTCCATAATTTTAGCTTAATCACAGTTCTTCTCCATCACGTGTCACACTGAGACCTTAATTTGTTCTGCTCTTTTGTCTTCAGATCTGCGTTTCCATGACATTTTTTAGCATTATCATAGGATGACTGACTAAACCACAAGATGTGAATTAGACATGTATGGATGCCTCAAAAAACCTTTTAATAGTTTAGATGGAAAGTGTAAATGAAAGTCTCCATCTCCTTACACATACTAGAAATAGTCACCTATTAAAATCATTCTTTTCTTTACTGAATAGCTAATAAAAGATACAAAAAAACAAACAAAAAAAGCAGGGCTTTGCCATTTTTTTAAGGCTGAAGAAGATGAGTATGGATGTTGATAGCTCCTTTTTGTTTCATGGCCTTGAAGATTTATTTTGCCTGCTGTAAAATATCAAGTACTTCTCTCTATACCCATGCATTAAATACAAGGCCAATTTTTCCTCTAATTTTAAAGGATATAGGTCCATAGTAATTCCATTAAATTTACCTGAAATACACCAAAGTTAGTACTGAGAAGGACAAAACTGGTCTTTATGGATTCATCACTGCAGAATAACCACATGGGTTTTACTCTGAAACAGAAGCCGATCGATTCCATGTCAGAGTAGGTAGAAGACTGTGTATTGTGGGTCTACAGTTTCTTATAACACAGTAAACATACTGTACAAATCCACAATTAATACCTATTTTCAGAATTGCTCATTTTTAACAGTGATACAAGTGACTGTAAATAATGATCATATATTTCAGATGCATTTAGAATGGTTAAACCCACTGTGTTTCCATTCATATCTACATTATTACAGATACTCAGTTATCAGGTCACCAGAAGAAAGTTTAAAAAGTTTGAAAGTCACGTTATATAAGAACAGTTATGTTCAGTGCACTACATGCCTTCATTGGCAGTTACGACCACAGGAAACTAAAATCTTCAATATTTTGCAGATTTCAGGTCATGCTTTGTCATTGGATGGGACAGCTTTAGTAACTTTGTTTACATGTTATTGCAATTACTATAGTGAAAAGGTTTTCCATTGTAATTCAGGATAAATTTACCTGGACCATTGTGTTAACACGTTACTTGTTTTATAGCTCATTGGAGATAACCTGGTAGACAGAACTCATAAGTAAATATTTGGTAAGCAGTACTTTTTATTACTGACATTTATAATTGTAGCTCTTTCCCTACTCCATAATTGAATATATCTAATTGTTCTACCTTTTAACTTTAATGCTTAGTTTCAAACTGGTGAATGGACAGGAAAGCGCCATTAGAGACATTATTCTAGTGTTGCTTTCCCTCCTGTACAATGATTTGAACTCAAGCAATAAAGTTAAATGGAAAAGGCACTATACTAGATTTTCAATTACAGCAGAGGCAGGGAGCCACAATTATCCCTTTCATTACTGAAATACTTCTCATAGCTACACAGGCAGAATCCCTGCTGCTGCTACTTCTGCTATTCCTGTTGCTGTTACTGCTGCTCTTAAATTGAAGTGCTCTTGAAAATAGATGAGGTTATAGGTCACCAAATAGAAGTTAAAATTGTGAAAAATGTATATTTAAAGGAAAATGGGGGGGGGGGAGGGAAGACCAGAAACACAGACATTTGGACCTTCTTTTTGCTTATCTCTTCTGCAAAAACCTGATATTTCTCTAGATGTGTAATAAATTATAATAGTAGTAACTGAGCCACTAGGTTGTCAATATATATGAAATATGAGCGTAAACTCTGTCTGTCTTTTTACAGTACTTATATTCAGAGATATATTGTACCATAATCCACTGACTGAACAATTGAAAGCACCCATGTACCCAGTTTTTACTGTGTTACAAATTACCAAGGGAAAAAAAAATCCTTTTTTATTGTTTTGAACATCTTTACATGATGGAAATCACATCTTGGAGGCAGTTCTTTATTTCCCCGGACTACTTCACTTTGGAAGTGGATACCCTTTCTACCAAGCACAAAAAACTAACTGAACACTTCAAGAATGCAACTGCAAATCACAAATATTTGCATAGCCTTGAAAGTGATTTATCTTAGTCTTTTGTGAGGTAGACCCGCAATTCACACCTTGCCTATCAACCTCCTGCATGATTCAGAATTGGCTCCTCTGCAGGAGCTAAGGCAAAAAAGAGGAAGAAAGGGTCCTATAACCGTACATCATCTTTCCTTCAGTATAGGAGAAAATTGCAACCTATCTTATTAATACTGATGAAGATGAGAAGAATATTAAAACAGTGTCAAGATTCTGTTTCAGACTGAGCAAAATATGTATCAGGAAGCATATGGAATTCATATAAAAGCCAATAAGAGCTGTCTAAACATAATAAACAGATTACCTAGACAAAAGGTCTGTATCTATACATCAGAAGTAAAATAGCTAAAATGCATTCAGCAAACTGAATACATCGGTCTCTGTCACATAACAAGACCACACATCTTCACCCTGCAAGAGTCTCAGCACTCACTTGTTAAAATACAGGCTAAAGGTCTGTTTCAAGGAACACATTGCATATTGATATATGGTGAGAGAATTGCAATTGTGAAGAACTCCCACTGAAAATTTCAGTCATGAAGAAAGTCCACAGAAGATATTGCATACAGGAAGAATACTTTTCAAAATACTTTTAAAAAAATTAATACTTTTACAAGAAAAAAATAAAACCAAAACCTTTTGAAATACTTTAGGACTCTCTTTTTTTCTTCCTTCTTTCACTCTTGGATCACAGAAAGTCAAAGACTGTGGAAAAGGGATTTTTTTTTTTGTGGGATTTGTGAGGGGTTTTTTCTCTTTTTTTGACAAAATTAAAGCACACCTAATTATGAGTGAAATAATTTGCTCCTTCAGACTTACACTGACTGCACAAACAGAAGCATATGTGGTTATGTGAAGACAGCACATTTTATTCGTGCTAGAAATTATTTACTGTCTAATTAAAATTATCAGGCACACTTTATTTGTGGGGAGACTAGAATGTCAATGACTTTCTAATGACAGTTCCAAAACAGCAACTATTACTTTGACTAGTGTATGAGCCTTTTCTGACTCATCAGTTGAAGATATTGCAGCCTTAGAAACACACAACTCTGCCTCTGAGGAGAACAGTCTTTTTTAACTTTAAAAACCTTTCTTGATATCCTGGCATTTTACACTCTTGCTGAACTACTACTCTGCAGCAGAGTGCAAGATACGCTTTCTGTTGCTGACAGTGTCTGATCACAAAATTTTCTGTGGAAAACAAACCCTGGCAGTTATCACAGGCACAGAACAAGAGAGTATTCAGATCAACGACAAAATCTGCAGGTTTGCTTCTTCTGTGAGTAATCATGGATTGCCTACCCATGTGGTTTTTTGGTTGGTTTTTTTTGTAGTTGTACATGTAATACCATTCTCTGTATCTCAAAAAGGCTAACCTGGAGACAGAAGAAGTACAAAGAGGGCAACTGCCATGATGAAAGGCATCTCACCTCCTTAGAAGGAGAAACAGAAACAACTGTGTACTCTTCAGTTTGCAGAGAAAAAGAATGAGGAGAGATCATGGTTTCAAATTCATTAACGGAAGATGCACATGGAATCGTTAGTCACCTAATTCTCTGACCCCAGAATTAGGGCACACCCACCGAGTCAACAAGGAGATCAATTTAAAGCAAGTGTAAAGAATATATTTCTTTGCACAGTGGGCAGAAATTTTCTGGTATCTCTTTCTACAGGAGATTGTGGAGATAGTATCAGATTCTTCAAAAAGGGATTAGGCAAATTCATAAATGATAGGCTGGGAAACTAGATGCTCAGGTGAACAGTCAGAATCATTAATCCTATGACTGTGGAGAAGCATGAGGAAAATGAGTATCAGATACTGACCAGATCCATGTGCTTTCCCTAACATTATGTCTTACGGTCACCGAACTTAGTGGACCACTTGATCAGATCCAGAAGAGCATTTCTTATGTTCTTACAATATTTTAGCATAAGTCTTATTCTTAGTCGTGCTAAAGGGATAAATTCCAGTATCTGCTTAAATACTTTCCTAACATATCCCAAAAATAAGCATCACCAGTCAAAACTAAGGACATTAAGAATCAGCTGGGAATCAGAAATGTTTCTAACTCATGCAGTGATTTGCTAAGTGAACTCATAAGGAATATTTAGAGGTAAATATTCCAGTACAGGCACTTTGAATTTAAGTCTTCCTATGAACAATGGAGGAAAATTAAATTAAAATATGTAAGAAATATGGCTGTATTTTGTTCACTGTTGAAACATTCACTTCCGTAATTCATGCTGTTTAGTAGATTCCATACATTTAAGAGTGGAAACAACATCCATGGATGCATTTCTTTATACTGTAAGGGGTAAACCATATATCCAAAGATAAAGTATTAATGTGGACATATTAAAGTATTTTTCCTCATTTAAAAGCAAATAAAAAAGAAGTGAAAACAACAAATATACTAGGCTTCAGATTCCTCCCTTATTATATGTTTAGTAGATTTACTGAGTAGATTTACTATTTGTATGTTAAATACAAATGTAAACTGAAAAATAAGAGCATCATCTTATTACTGCTTTCATGAATATTAAGTAAAATTTAAAAAATATAAAAATAATCCACCTAAGAATCCTTTCCAAAAATAATCCCTTCTCCTTCACCACATCTAGTATCCCATTTTTTTTGGAAGATTTTTAAAGTCTCCTCCTCTGAAGGTTTCAAGCAGAGTCATTGTCCCCACCCTGTATTTTCAGAAGCCTTGATCTCTCAAGCACATGCTGGCTTTCCATCTCTCTATTTGTTCTCTCTTTCTTTGCCTTTCCTCCAGGATCTTAGCTTATCCCAAGTTTTCCCCACCTTCATAGCTGTTACCTACCACACTGAGTGACTGCAGAGCTGGAGAAAGATGCAAATGAGTCTTTGCACCAGCTGCCTCTTATCAGCTCAGCCAAAGTAAGGCTGAATGCCAGGAAAACAAGAAACAGGAGGTAGGCGGGATAAAAGACTGGAAATATGGGCAGAATACAAAATATCTGCAGCCAAGAATGAAAACAAAGTACTACTGCCCAAGCTACCCTCATTTTTCTTACCCCATTTTCTCATAGCAACTTGTATTTTTTTTTTAATTCTCATCCAATGAGAGGTGATAAGCCAAGAATTGATGCTGCTCCGTAAGACTGCAGGATCCAAGTGATTCATTGCTTTTTTATCTTTTTGTTTGTTTTGCTTTGTCTTGTTTATTCTTTCCTTATACTACCAGGTCAGGAAAAAAAAATTAGAATTTGTGACGAAGAGCAGAAATAAATAGCCCACAGTTTAAGGACAGTAAGCAGTTCAACAACCTGTGTCTCAAAGCAATCCTTCCACCTTTTGGCCGCCTCTTCAGTGTTACAGTGTATACATTGAAAAGTCTGTGGACAAAAACTGTTCTTAAATTTGAACAAACTGAGCTCAGGTTGAATTAAAACTTGAATGAAACTCAGTTCCTAACTCCTAACCTCTGATGTCTATAATTCAGGAAGAAAGATATCCTACGAGCTTAGATTCTTTCTGTTGTTCATAGGAGCAATGATCCATAACATACAATTAGAATGCAAGCATTCACTCTTGGAGTCAACAGTTTCCATTAAAAAATGTATTGTATGATCTTTATCTAAGTCTCTTCACTTTCCCTGCATGCAATTCCTAACATTTGACAGTGTCTCACAGCACTCACAGCATTCAGCTGTTCACACACAACCTTATGGAAAACTCAAGACTTCAGCTGCACTCTGGTAGCTATATAGGCTAGGTATAAGCCTATATATATATACAGGTATACCTATACCTAGGTCTGCTATAGGAGATACATGGAATATGCATTTATACAAACAGAAGCAGAAGTTATTAAACGTGGTTTTGTACATTTGTGAGAGCATATGTCAAAGTATAACTCACCCATTATTTTATCCCCCCTTTTTTTTTTTGTACAAAATAAAAAAGGATATATTGACACATTTTGTTTAAAAGTATAGAGGACAACAATAAACGTGTATCCATTACAGAAAATTAAAAACAAGCCAGATCAATATGGAAAGCAATGCAAGAGGTGTTTCTGAATGGCTTCATGTCAATAGACTTCTGGTGCCTGTGTCCATCCCTAAGTTTTAGAATAGGATGACTGTCCTGTCTCACACACGTGCACAAAAACTTTCTGCCTGGATGGCTTGTGTCATGCTCTAAAGAAAATATAAAAGAAGCAAGTGTGACCAGGTGTATACAACAGGAAAAAGCCATGGAGTCAGTGATAACACTTATGCCTTGATGAATTCTTGTTAATTTAAGGTGCACTACCTCCTTGACAGCTGCATTTCAGAAGAAAATCAGAAATATCTTCGATGTTTCCCAAGGCAGATAAAAGATTGAGTTCAGTTCCATCTAGCTGATGTGCAGAAATTCACAGTAGTGCTGACAGGGATAAATGCTCTGCATGTAAAATGACCAACCACACAGAGCAGTAATTGTCATTAAAATTACCTAGCAGGTCATTTCTTAAATGCAAAGTGTGTCCATCTGCTTTTAAATATCAACAACACATTTGATCAAAAGTGGAAATGTAGTGGCTTTTTTCATATCAGTGTTTCCTTTGCCATATTGTAGTAAAGAACACTGTAAAGACAAATAAGTACATCCTTTGAAGGGGATCATTGTCAGTAATTTCAAGTATAGCACATAGAAATCTAGAAAACTGGAGAAAAATTATTGATGTTACATAACTTCTAAAACTATTTTCTGAAATAGACTGACTAATTTTTTTCCCCTGATTGGTAATGATTTATCATCAGAATCTAATAGAGCATAGCTTTCATCTCTCCCAGGAAAGTCTTCACTCTTTGCACTTTCAGTTATTATACTAAACTTCTCAAATAGGGAAGTGTGCAGGATGTGGTAATTAGTAATAAAAGGATTTGTGTAATTTGTGACACATGGCGTTAATGTGTCACTTTCATAAGATGGGTTAAAAAGCTTCAAGAAGTGCAAAGTTAGGGCAAAAGAACTTGTGTGTGTCTCCTGCTTGCAGGGACACACAATTTTCATAAAACCTCTGCTTTCACTTCCCAAATAATAAAATACTGAAGAGAAAGACTTTGTGATACATCAGAGAATTCTTACACTGATAGCTTTCAATTATTTCTAAGTCTTTCTGATAACAAAATATTATGGATAGGGGCATAATACACCTCATATATTTTGGTGGGCAGTTGCTGTATTTGGGAAGTCAACAGCACTTTTGTACCGTTTTCCACTTTTAGAGGGTCCTCAGCCTCAGTATCAGTCCTGATATTATCTTTCTGTTCCTGGAACCTACCTGAGCTTGTGAACCCGCCTACATCATTTGTCAACAGTTACTGTAACAGGAAAACATTCACTGAAATAGATGAGTGGACTTACTGAAGTTTTCAAATCTTTATGTCCCTCTTACCCATTGTAATTACAATGGAATAGGACAATGGTTTCCCACTTAACCCTTAGCTTTGAAAATCAGCTTGGAAGTATCACTGGAATGTAACTGACCCATCTGCAGACAGCCTACAACAACAGCTCTAACATGGGAGATTACTACAGTGCTGCAGTGCTGGGAACAACCACTGTTCTGGTGGCTCCAGCATTACTGTGATAGAAGTGACTATGTGGCAGCAACTGAAGAGTGGTGAGTCTGGCTGATACAACCAAACTCATCAGATGTGTCTACATTAATAACAGGTCCAGAGCAAAGATGGAAAGCACTGAGTTTTATTTACTATGTGTAGTGGGTCTGGCTGAGCTGCTTTTCCCCATCCAGCCCTTATGCTGCAGTACTGGGAGCTGGAGGGTGTTGAT
>WTSP01000227.1:0-15696 GCA_025331215.1 Actenoides lindsayi | reverse complement strand
AAAAAAAAAAAAAAAAAAAGGAAATAAAAAAAACCCAGCCAAAACTTCCTGAACAAACAACATGTACTACTCTAAGTCTACGGTATGTTGCACGTCAGAAAATTATCACAAAATAGTTATTGCTGAATCCTTCACAAAGGTATTTTAGGTGAGTCTGACTAACTTAAAAACAAGCTTGGATGACAGAGAAATAAGCCCGTTAGGTGCACATATTCTCCCCACACTGTTTTCAGACGTGCCATGAACTCCAGCCACTTGTATTTTCACCAGCCCTGACGAACTGTGGTGCCACCCGGTACTTACACTCGCTCTTCTCCACCAACGGTCACTATACACTCGGAGTAGCCGCGGGGCTTGAAGGAGGCCAGCATCGCCTCTCCCTGCTGGGGGGGTGTCAGGGGGATGTTGTTGCATTCCTTGACGATCTCCCGGACCAGTGGCTCGCTCATCATCTGCTCACGTAAATACGCTGCGTCTAAGCCCGAAACCCACACTGCTGACATGACATCCTTCATGTGAACCTACAGGAAGAGGCAAATGCCAGAAACTCCCCCGAACTTGATAGGAGAGCACCAAGGCACACTTGTACATACAGATGCTTCTGTATTTATCAAATACTTGAGAATATTTTTGATATTTGGAAGTAGTAACAAAATCTACAACGTGATGCATATTCTTAGTGACATTAAGTCTTCAAAGTTTCACTACAAATGTGCCGATTGCTTTCTCGCTACAAGATTATATTGTTAAATGCCCAAAAGGTACATTTTATCTTAATGCCTATTAAATAATAAAGGCAGCAGATGATGTATTATCGACACAGCTTGCACCCTTTTACTACAATTCCACTGTCTGCATTTCAGGCAAAATTCAACTAATTCTGTAAACGCAACATCAGCCCTGAAAGGAATGCATCTATTTTAATGCAACTATTCCCACCAATGAGTAGAAACGCACTGATTCCAGCCACATTCAAAATACAAATATGCAGATGTCCTGACCTTTCTCGATTCCGAGTCATGAGAAATCCACCTTATCACCGCTTCAAAGACATATCTTTCGTTGCCAACATTGAGCTTTTCCATCGACAGCACTTCTTTCAGTTTTTGAGGAGTCAGTTCCAAGAATTCCTCTGTGCTGCTGACATCTCGAAAGTGAGTTTCCAGATACTCTGAGGCAAGGTAGTGAACATGATGCAAACAATAGTGCAGTGCAAAGTCCCGAATACCGATACAGTTCTCAGCAGCTATGCAACCTTCTAAAAACTCACAGCAGAGAGTTTTTAAGTCTGTAAGCAGCAGGAGATCAGCTGCCTGTACCACATCTTGGATAGTTTCTTCATTTAGCCTGATCTGCAAGAATTAATTTAGAAGTTATAGCTACTACCACTCATTTGTTTCACGACATGTTTGCGTTCATCACACTCATTCTTGGTGGCTGAGAAATGGAGCATTTATGCCAGTCTAAAATACACGAGAAATTGATATGCCTACTACAGAAATTAACATAGGGACAGAAAGGCATTTGTTTGACAGAAGGTGTCAAACAGAATTTTGCGCCTGAAGTAACAATAAAATGGCTCATCTAATCTGGGAACCCAAAATTAATTTCGCTGCAATAAAAAAATAATATTTTTAAACACATGTCTAGAAGAGAATTTCAAGCTGCATCTGCCTTTTTTTTTTTTTGCTGCTGAAAGTTAAACTCATTCAGCAATCTCAGTCTGGTTCCAGATAACTCCTGCTAAGGCTACTGGCATAACAGTCTGAAAGGCGTGCTGTCGGCAGCAACAGGCCTGTGAGGTGAGCCTATTTTAAAGGAGGCTACCAAAGGCAGACACAAATTTTAATACCAGCATTTGACATGGACTCTTTCAGAGTGCTCCTGTACGGCATGAGAAGAGCAGGGACAACTCCTGAGGAGCCTACTGCCTCTACTTCACGTGCACAGCCCTGGTGGGATACATCACTTGGCAGTTGTTTTATCACAAAGCTTTAAACCTCGATAGGTTTCTCTTTCAGGATAGCAATGTTAAAACCCAGGTCATTTTGCCAAATATAGTTCATTTTCTATCTAGTTCCTTTTCTATTTTTAAATACCATACCTGCCCACTGAAGATGTAATCTAGTATTTCTTTCATGATATCAACAGATATCCCTTCAAGTTCGATCTTGTATGTTGAGCCATCATCCTTTGGAGGATTATAATTCAACTTTGTTCTGTAAGAGAAGGGAAAAAAAAACCCAACACTTTTACCAAGAAGAACTAATTACAGTGAGCAGATGTGATCAGAATATACACCAGTAGCACAAATATGTGGATTGCATTAGCATTTTGTGTAGTTCACCAGCCTAATGCTATGCCTGCCTATAAACGAGCTCTGAGCTCACAGTTGTAGGAAACAGCTCATGTGCTGCTCAGATGAGTTTTAAATATTCATTTACATCAGTGGACACTTCACTTGGGAGCAATTTCTTCAAAAATACCAGGGACAGTTTGATATGCCTTTGAACAGAATGAAGGAGGACTGGGGGAAAAGATTAACTAATAATAACATTAATACTATAGCAGACAGCTTTGCTTTCCATCATCTGCCAGTACAAACACTTTTTCCAGGAAAGACAACTTTAAGCATTTAAAAGGCAGCAGCATCCACCAGTCTAGCAAGAACAGCCACAAGAGCTAATAAAAGATCATTCTGACATCTTTTTTCCCATGCTTCATGCAATGAAGAATACATTATATTAAGACCAGAAAACTTCCACATCTATATCACAGCACATCAGAATGCCTTAAAAACATCTTAATACACATTTGAATATATTCGTATATAAAATTAGTTTCCTCATACACAAAGCTGTGGCTTTGCTGAACTGAAAGTGTCCAGTTTGTTGCAGTCTTTTGTTATCTGCATTCATACTAAGTATATACAGAAATAGGACTTAGCTAAGAGGAGATTCTACTTCACTTACTCATTTCGGAATAAATTAGTTTCTCACAAAATAAGTCACATCAAATAAAATCCTACTCTATACAGAGCTATTTTTAAGCGTGAATAAGGATGGCAATTTTAGCCCCAAAGTTAATGATGTCTGTGGTCTTGTTTTCACATTGCTTTTTTACACTGCAGGAGACCCATGGCCAGCAAGAACACCCCAGGAGGAAATGCTGCTTTCACGCATACGCACGACCGGCCCAGCTCTGGAGCAAAGCTGCTTCACTCTGTATTCGTACAGCACCTAGCACAAGTTATAATACCAACAGTGACAACAATATAATTTGGATGAGGAAATTGTTTATTTCCTAACACTTGGAAGGAGATGAGAAGAACTAAGCCTGCTCTCCAAACAGCCCCTGCGACTCCCAATAAAGCGTGTGCTGCAACAGGCAGACATTGATTTGCAACTTGTCAGCTGACAGCTTCTAAATGAATCCATCAACTCACACCATCCTTGCCCATGTGGAGTGTGCATTTCCATGCCTACAAGCTCCAAACATAGGAAAAAGCACATAGACCAAGAGCATCACAGACTTGCAGCTCTAGCCCGGTGCCAAGGCTTCTTTACACACATTTTCAAACCTATTCAAACTACCTCAATTTTAAATATGCCGACTGTGCTGTTTGTAATGAAAGCTACACCTCGTTTCCTAGATAAAATTGTGTTTTCTTTCAACTTAACATAAAAATTTGCAGCGTCTGACTTCCTTCACCTGAAAAGAGACCGTCAGATGGTAGCTGGATCTCATACGTGTCAGGTACCTATGAGTAGCTGGTCTGGTCAAATACACAGCAGTATCTACACAGAACCCAGGCAGTCCAACACATTGTGGGGCTTTACAAGGCAGATACAAGGCATATAATAAACACATTGCATGCCAGCTCTAATGGAGAGATTAGGGAAAGGACTATTGCTATTTACCACTATCTTTCATCTTAGCATCACCTGTACACACCCAAGATAAAACACCTCATTGCGTGGACTTTTACACTGGCTCCTCCTGGTAACAAGAAAGTGTTGTTCAGAGTTTTTGGCTCTCAGCAGACTAGATGTTCTAATTACTGTGTACTTTATCAGATATTAACAGTTGTTAACCTGAAAAGAAATAAACTAGCCACTGATGCAAGCCCAAAACACAAACTCAACGCAGAAAAATGACACTGAGAACAAACTGATTGATTTCAAAGTTACAGAGACTCTTATGTAGGGAAACATTCATCTTATGCAAACACATCCCAGTTCAGACTACGCTTTGTTCCTATCATCTGTCCTGAGAGGCAGTAGTTACACATCTGTCACACAACTTAGTTAATAGTTAATAAACTATAAATATAATAATAGTTAATAAACTATATAAACTTAGTTAATAAACTGCTAGGTTATTTGTTTCAGTACAAAGATTTCTGAGCTATGACAGGAGCACCATTCCCAAGTGGCAGCTGGAAGTACTCCTTGTCACTCACCCCAAGTACTGCAGTACAGCTACTGGCTGCTGGGAAAAGGGGAGGCAAAAAATGATTCAAGGTCTTATTATAACCAGGTCTGGGGTTGGAAAAGTTTTAAGATAGAAAATTGTGAGTCTAATGGGGAAAGCAAGCTGAAGGAGGAGGAAAAAGCAGGAGATGTGTAAGCAGAGGGCAAGGAGCCATGCCTCCTCTTGCGTCACCCAGCATCGGCTGGTACCTGCACCCACACCTCACGGGCAAACTGCGGCCTGGGCCTCCTCCTCATACCACACGCAACAGGAGAACATTTCAGAACACCTTCCTTCCCACTTCAGAAAGAAAGTGGACAGTGTAGAGTGAAACATTTAAACCTCGTCTTCTATCAAATTTTACTACAGAAATAAAGGTTTCTAGTTACGCTTAAGCAGAGATTTTTCAACCTGTCAGTATCCCAGGAAGGCAGATGCTTGTTTTTCACCACACTCTTCCTCACAGTGGTTTATTCAGGCTGTGATCTGTGTGGCAGAGCTGGAAGCGGCCATCAGCAACCCGAGGAGCAGAGTCCTGCCCAGCTGCAGCACAGCTGCTTCTAACACACATATGATGTCAGAGCTTCCTACTCCCAACCATATTTCTAATTACTTTAAAAGCACTCTAAACTGCCAAGCAGCAGCTAAAAAGCTGCATCAATCTTCCTTAGTTCAGATGAAAATCCAGAGCACCAAGATTTCGAAGGAAATGAAAACGTCACAGCCAACCAGAAAACTGGTTCGCTGGGAGCAGAGCGCAGCTGAGACACACACAGGGCTGGGAGAAACAAAACAAGGCAACTTTGTCCTATTTTCTTCAGTAATTTCATTTTGAGCAGCTTGA
Organism: Actenoides lindsayi; assembly: GCA_025331215.1. Classification (NCBI taxonomy): domain Eukaryota; kingdom Metazoa; phylum Chordata; class Aves; order Coraciiformes; family Alcedinidae; genus Actenoides; species Actenoides lindsayi. Next base: position 10,379 of record WTSP01000227.1, on the reverse strand, counting down.
CTATACATGTTTTAAAACAGTGTTTTCCATTTTTTAAATAAGAATATCATCACTGTAAGTTGAAATTGCTTCCAGTAACACAAATAGTGTTCTATATATGCATAACATCCACCTCAACCTCTGGTACCTGGTCAGGAAAACTGCTTGGCACATACTACACCTTGAGCAAGCGGCGTAAGAACAACTGTGTTTATGTTGCCTTTTGATGTTGTGTGCCTGTGTGACAAACTTAGAATCTGCTCTTCCACATCACTTAAGGAATACAACCCTACTGAGTCATCTCAAATGACTCTACGTAAGGCAGAATGAGGAAAAAAAATCCAGTACCTGTTCTGTATATGTAAGCAACAATATAAACAAGGTTAATAGTTAAAATAAAAACAAGGGCTTAAGAACAAATGTTGACATTGCTAGGAGTCACAACTCGCATTATTTTCCAACTTCCCTCTCACTTTAAAAGAGCAAAAGAAAGCGAAACACAGATATATTCCCAACCTTACAGCTGAGTCCCTGTGAGAGCACTGTTAAGATGCATGAGAAGCACAATGAGAAAGGGTCCACGTGTTTGAAAAATCGCTTTTCCTACCTTCAATGGTTGACGGTTTCCAGAAGGGGGAATAATAATTGAAACAAAACAAAGCACTCAAACAAAACAACAAACAATTAAAACCAAAACAAAGAATTCAGCTGCTGCAGATAACACTTGTTTTCCTGAGTCAGACATAATTCTGTGGGAATATTTTTATCTTTAAATCCTCCTCCTTATTTGTAAACTGTTATGAAAAGATAACCGATGTGTTTCTACAATAGGGACATCAGTTATAACGGAACAGCCTAACTCTTGGAATGCTTTACTCCTTAGAGTATTGGTACTAAACAGGTAGAGAAAACTTCTGTCTGCAAAGGCTGTGCCTTTGTAAATGAGCATGCTTGAGACCACACTCACCTCAAGCAGGTTTATGGTATTTACAGTAAACAACAATCAAAAAATCTGGGAAACAAAAGACAGACACTTTGTTTTTGATGCTTTGCAACACAAAACTTTTACCTGCTCTCACTTCACCACACTGCAAACAACACAAGTTTGCTGACCTACTTACACAGCTGTAGCAGGGTGTCAGGAACCAAACTGCAGGAGACAAGAGGGAGACACTTTGTCTTTTTGAAAGGAGCTGTCTTTTTAAACTGATGATTTTCCTCCAGATTAACCGTAAGGACTAGTCTACACATGCTTTGCCAATATTGCCACACTAACAAACCTTAGTACTACAGGAGCAAAGCCATTCTTCCAAACCAAAGAGTACTAAAACAGGGGGTTGATGATATACCCTTTACCTGCGCCACTGTTTTGGCTTTCCCCAGAGAGCATTAGCATTTTAAAATGGAGTTACACCTCCACCAAGAGTTTCCAGAAAAACCACGTACCAAATCTAAAACACACTCGCAAGGATGACTCACTCCCAAAAATGACAAGCAAGTACTTGGAGATTTTGCATCAGTAAGGTGAAAACTTAAAATTCTGCTTTTGATATAAACAGAAGGTCAATTTAGTCTCCTCCTCATCTGGACTTCCTCATGTAGGTTTGAGTCTTTCAAGTACAAGCTTTCCAGGCTAAATTTAATTAAGTCCTACTTAGGATTGACCGTTTTAATCACAAAGTTTTTTCATTTGTGTGCCTTTATTCCTGCAACATTTTCTCCCATGAAGGCTGGTCTCTCTGTGTGCAAAAAACCTTAATAATCACATTAATAAACAGGTCAGACACAGAAACATGATGCAGCAATTCACTCCGCCCACTGTCATCCTCCAAAAATATATTTTACAAACAAATCAGGTTTTCTTTGAGGTCGCACCCTGGCCTTTAGCACCACACATAAAAGCCAGTCTTCACCACACCCTGCAAAGGGTGCCAGCTCTCAGAGGATTTTGGCTGTGCCTCTCACACCGCTCTCTTCTTAAGATTATCTCTAACTGCAACTTCAGCTCTCAAGGCAAAGTAGTCCACCTAACAGCTCAGCACAAAAAACTTGCAGAAGTTGCTTTTCCTGGTTTAGGAGAAAAAAAAACCAACTACAAATGAATTTTCCGACAGATGAAAAGATTAAGCCCGGCAAAAACATAAGCCCCCCCCCCAAGAAAGAGACCAAAGTAATTCCTTCAGCAGCAGCACTGGGGGCATGTACAGGGCTCATGGGCTTCGCTCAGTTAAGTGCTTGTTTACCCTGAAAATCTGAAGTTACTCTGACTACACTGAGCTCATCCAGAACTAGATTGTAATCAGAACTGGAAATCTACCCTCAACCAGCAGGTCTTGCCTAAACATGTGAGTTAGCCCTAAGTAGACAGAACACACACTTGAGAAACAGTCCCCAAGAAAGGACACGTGGAGCTTCTCAGAAGCACTACGTACCTGCCATTTCACTTGTCTTGGGTTTTTTTTTCCAGCCAACTTGGAAAGCAACCAACCAGCCATACCAGCTGAGCTTACAAACAAGGTGAACACAAGCAATGCAGATGAGCTGGCTGCTGGGCACCAATGGTTTGTGCTGTGCACTTTGTACGTGGCATGAAGTGGAGCTTGGCCTCATCTGTGAGGGTACTCAAGTAGACCTGGTTCAGTTTCCAGCTCATATCAGCTGGAAGTTTAGCTTTCTACTACACAGCAGTGTTACACCTATTAGGCAGCAGTTTGGAACTATGACTTCCTCAGAAAAGGAAAGGAAGACATTTCTGGAACACAGTTTTAAACTAAGAAAAGAACTGCATCTTACTTGAAAATACATCCGATTTCAAATGAACGCTGCTTTTAAACTTGTTAAAAACTCTTTTTTAGAAGGAACACTACAGTACCATACCCATGCTTTTAAACTTATCACTAAATATACTTCAGAAACGCAACGCTGTGCGCGCGTCTCCAATAATACAAATATTCCTGTGACTTCATCAAATAATTTTCTGGAAAACACCAATGAACCTGCTGAGAAAACTTGGTTTAATCAGGTTTTTATACCTCACCTATCCTTAGAGCACATGGGAGAAATAAACATCAGAGTCAGAGAAAGATTTTCATAATTGCTGCTGAGAATCAAGTCAAATGGACAAAAAATTACATGAGTAGTACCATGTGACAGCTGGAAGATGCAACAAGCATTGTGTTTCTTTGGGAATACAAATGAGGGAGCCACCAGAACTCTGGACATGCCAGCAGCTGGAAAACAGATCAGCAAGACTACCACAAAGTGATGGCACAGCCAAGAGGAAAAAGAACCAGGAGTGTGGATTTCACAAGCACGTGAAGGAAGAGCCAAGAGTCTGCAAATCAGATTACTAGCTGTGTTCGTAAACAATAACAAGAGGCATACTAGGCACCTTAAAGTCGTTGAGGAGATGTACATCAACATGCCTGAGGACATAAACCAGCCACTAACTACACAGTATGAAAACCATACTTCCTTGATAGGCAACAAGCAATTCTGGAGCTGTCCACAGCAGTGACGTTTTTTGTTTTCTTGGAAATACTAAGCAGTGGCACAGATATAATATGGGTGACAAATACAAGACTAGAGACTCTCCTCCGTATAGGTAACATAACACTGGGATACTAGTACCAAGACAGAGAGAGTTGTCTACAATATATGAATATATATATATAGGAAGAAGTTCCTACTCTAACTGCAGCTCAGACCAACACAAATAAAACAGGTTCAAAGCGATAAACCAATGAAACAAAACAAAACACAAGTCAAGAAGTCCAGACTCAACTCCAGATCTTTTTCCAGTTACAGATGCACCTTCAGAACAACCCCATTCCAGACATAAAATACATTTAAAGCGTGCAACAAAAATTATTAATTAAAACCAAGTGTCCTTTAACAGTAAGTTTTGCCAAACAAGGCAATTAACACAGGTGTTACTGTAACCTGCAGAGTACAAATTACCCAGACATCCCAAGCAGCTCCATCCTGCCACACCTCCTTCCACCCCAAGTTGCCTCTTACATCAGGCCCACAGATGAACTGCGCATCTTCACACACGAGGAAAGGACAAGAAATTTCATCTCAAGTTCCCCTGCATAAACAAGGTGCTCTGAGTTCCAGCTCTCCCTTTGCTTGACATGTAGGAGCAGCCCGGCTGTATTTTCTTACTATTTTGAGCTGGGTAAGAGCTTCCTCCCTTCAGGCCATCTTTAGGAGCTTGTTGGAGCAGGAATATAATTAACAACTCACTATTCAAGCCTGGCATAGTGATTTTTAAATCATAAGCTTTTAACAGACTTCATCACTGTTGCCCCTCAATCATTTCTGCTGAAGTAATAAGCATTTAGGCACTTCTCCTGAGTTACGCCAGGTAGAGAGTTTCTGGACAAGGCAACACTTTTGATTTATTGCTTCTGAGAATTACAGAGTCTTTACAACACAATTGTCACTAAAACATCACAGGTAACATTTTAGTTCCACTTAAAAAAACAAAATAAAGAAAAAACAGACAGACTGCCTAATTTTAAAAACAGCTTTAAAAGTCTGAAAGCAAAGTATGGCCTGATTTGTTCCTGACTTCCCACTGCCAGAGCAGCCTGTAACGCTTCCAGGAGACTGCCAGAAACAAACCTTTCATGAGAAACCTTGAAGACAATGTGGCTTCAGAGCTCTTCTTGATAGAGCAGTGACCACAATGCTGCCCTGTGTTCAGCACTGGTTTGTATTCATGACTTCAGTACTCATCACAAAGAGAAAAAAGTTTTAGAGCACTATAAAAATGTCTCAATAAATGTCAATAAAAATCAAGCAGGTATCAGGAAATAAGCAACAGAAGCTACTAACATGCATTGGCTTCCACCTTGCCTTGCTCTACAATATTTATTATCTAACAAGTGTAACAAAACCTGCCAAGTCGCACCTTTCCCGGGCGCTGCAGAGCAGACATCCCATCCCACTTTCCACAGCAGTGCTGCGGGATGCTCAGACACTCACACAGGGACCATGTCTCAGCAGACAGCCTGCTCATGGCTTCACAACAACCCAAAACGCTTCAAGGGCCGGCACACAGAGGAACAGAGAGCAGCTCAGCGATGAGGACACGTCACACCACATCTCTGCGGAAGTCTATTTTGGCACTGGCAGAGGGCTTACAGTTTTGTGGCTGTCCAAGGGTCTTATAAGGCCTGCAATGTTTTAGGGATGTCAGAAGGCTGAACAGCACAAGTGAGAATATGCAAATGCTGTCAGGTTATTTCTGACCAAAATCCATTTACAAGAAGTACAACTATTTACAAGTAAACAGAAAATAACGTGAACGTAAGTTAAATTCTTATTTCTGTTTAGCTAAATCCACGCTCATGCAGAAAAAGATGAAAATATGGTTACTGGTTCATGACTAAGTTAGAAAAGCCTTGGGGAACAGTACAGAATACATACAGCTGTCTGTATGTGAAAATAGAAGATGACCCAAAACTTGCTCAGATAACAAAAATCCCTTAATTTAACTTCAAATACAGCAGCACTATCCCCCTGTAACATTGAAGTTCATCTAACTATTCGAGCTTAAATATCCTCTCTGTTAAGATAGTTCCCATATGCTGCTCCCTGTGACACAAGCAAGCAAACAGCGAGCTAGCAAAATATTAAGAGTTGCAAGTTTCAGCTGGCCAGAAACAACTCCTGCCAGGCAGCGTCAGATCTGTTTGGATGAGCACATCTGCTGCCACTGCTGAGGATACCAGGAACACTTGGACCAAAGCTGTCCTATAAAAGGTTTGCACTCATATGCCACAACTTACACGTAACTTACCAGCGCAGGCATGGTTTATTCTGGTAAAAGCACTCTTATGCCACCATAATTTAGACCTGGCTCACAAACTAAATAAATTAAACCAGGGCAACAGAACAGTATCTACAGTAGAGAAATTGCCAGGACAAAAGGTGCTAAAAAGAAGTGCAGGCTTCTGGTTGACTTGTTACAGAAGAGAAAATCAGGAGCTAACCTGGCTCAAATTTAACTTCCCTGCGATGCACAGCAACATTACTTTGAGCCAAACCATGCTTTGTCCTATAGCAGTTTCCTCGTGAGGAAGCCTCCTTTTCTCAGGCTGAGGAACATACCACAAGATGTTAGAGATATGCAGGAAGACTTCTGTGTTTTGTAAATGACAGGATTTGCTCCGGGGGCACACAGAAGGCTTAGATAAACCTGTACATATAAGGCAGTTCTGTAGGAAATCACACAACCACCCCAGACCTCGCTGCCCTCAGAAAGCTACAAGCAACTTGGCATTAAGCAGTTGAGGCAAGACCTCAAGAACCAAACTACCACAAAAATTTAAAAGTCTTGTTGGTCCCACAGACTGAAAATTTATTTAGGAAACAGGCTTTTTTTTTTTTTCTTCTGTACTTGCAGAAGCTAGTCTACAGACAAGAAAGGCAGACGGGACCCATAAGACCAGTAACACTTCCGTGTGTTTCTGCATCCCCTTCACATCTTTTGACCTTTCCCCATTGAAGCTGCCATTTTTGAGCTGCATGGATAACCCAGTTGCCAAATAACTAGAGGGAAGCAACATCACTATAATTTACAAGTGTCCTACTCAGTACCAGTCAGCCAAACAGCTTCCATACAACACTGAAAAACAGGTAACACTCCTCCCTCTGTGGCTGCACACATCCTTCAGCACACAGACTCTGCTCACACCCAACCACCCCCTCAGAAAGTCCATGCCTACTTATTTTCCTACTCACACCCTAAACAAAGCATTCATGCAAACCCTACACAGCTTCTGAACTCGCCCACCAACTTGCCCACAGACACAATGCATAATGACACGGCCAGATGTAGAAAACACCACACCAAGTCATGCTTCCACTGCTTCACCGCCGAGTGCAAGTTTCACACAGCCACTCATTTTTCTTCCAAGTTCTACTTCTGAAATTAGTTCACGGGTTGTTCTGAGCTTTATATTGGAAAATTGCAAACGAAAGCGACCCAAGTCAATTGACATCTGGAGAGTGTAACAGCCTCTGAAACCAGAGCACGCTTTGGAATCACCCACTCTTAAAATGCAAGGATGTAAAACTCCTGCAGTAAGTCTTTACATAGAAACATAAACCTATCATTCCCTCTGAAAAAACAATTCTCAAAATAAATGAGACTTGGGTAGACTAGGGACAGGCTGGAGTTTAATTGTATCTCCAAAAAAAGCCACTGAAACATCACTTTTGGCTGGAAATTTAATGCTCCAACATTGGCAACCTACCTGACCAATTCTACCCAGTGTAGAGACCAGATGGACTAAGAGACAGATCCTGGAGTGGTAAAAAGAAGAGAGAGAGGCAGCAGGTAAAAACTGGGCTCTACAAAGGTAGGAAATACAATTGTGTCACACAAGAACTAGGTACATGTATTTTTGGTTCCTTATATCTTGCAAGCCCAAGGAGAAAAGATGAGTAAAAAACAAACCAAACAAACTTAATCATATTTATATATTAATGCATGCACAACCTACTTTCACACATAGCTAATGAGCTCTTCCATGGGATTTGAACCTGAACAATTCTGAGTTTAAAAAGGCCACAGCTCTAATGACTACAAGCTTTGTTGCTAATGTAGTTGTCTGGTAGTTTTACACCTCACACATGTTTAACTCATGCTTCCCCAGTACTTTCTTCAGAGATGAACTAAATACACTACTTAGAGATGAAATTTGGTGAAAAGGTACCTCTGCACAGAATAACTTACAATATCTTTTAACTGAGCAGTCTTTTTCACAGTAAAAAAAGATGGCACATTTCCTGTAAATTCACCTTGCTGCCACAGCAGAAGTGCTTCCAAGACCTCTTTCCACCTAGAGAAACCTTCTGAACTTGAGTTTCAGATAAGGCATATGGTCATCTAAAATACGAGAACCAACAACCTAAAAAGCATTCGGGCATCTTGAGGTGTTGGGTTAACGTCTCCTTTCAATTTCACATCTTGGATTTGTCTTTCACTACAGTCTTTCAAAAAATGCTTCTCAAGACAAACAGTGAAAAAGAACTATTGGCAGTACACAGGCTCCAAGGTGTCGTCTTCTGCAAATTCTTGCTGATCTTCCTTCTCTGTGAATTTGACTTTATTTTAGATCTCAGCTCTGTTAGCTCAACTGTGCAGACAATTGTTTAAGTCTGTCCACAATCGGCACCTGTTTAAAAGTTCATCACCAGCTTCATACTCTTATTTTTCTACTTGAGAATGTTGTTGTGCTACAACGGCCACCCAAAAAGTCATATTGATTAAAACCAGATGATAATATGACACTGAAACAGGTTGCAATTTTTTGGAGAGTAGCAGCCAGCCAGCCATTCCCACCTGACATAAGTACGCAGATTTTATGACTGCTTCACAAGAAGCTACAACTGGAAGGAAAGAGCAACAAAAAGTTCTCTACAGACTTATGATAATCCTGCATTTCAGTGATACTGAAAGGTCTGCTCCTACATTACAGACTAAGATAAAATTGTCTTTATTACCTGCAAATGACAGGACTTAAAAATAAGAACTCTTTGGAATTAACCGATGGTATGTTGCATTGACCTTCTCAAACACACACGTATATGGTATAGAACTCTTACAGCATGTAGATTCTTTTTACTTGATGTCATTGGGCTCATCATCACTCAGTGAGGCAGAGGAGCTCAAACCGCTGTCGATGTCTTCAGCAGGACCTTTCAGGAAATGGCTTTCGCTGAAAACTTAGTCCAGGATAAGCTGTTTCCCAGGCCACCTCAGAAAGCATGACTGTGCTAACACGGCTTGTCCTCCCCAGCACTCACTGTCAGGCTGCATAGTTTTGACTGCACATGCTGCTGACACCCGCTGCCAAGAGCGGCCAGCTCTCCTGGCACGGCCGCGCTATGATACCTCTGGCAATTTCCAACTGATGTTCTGAGACACTGCACGGGCACAAGGGAACAAGAGAAGGGGAGACAAACCAATCTATTTTTTTAATTTAAAAGCCGATGTACTTCAGAATCCATAGCCACCACCCGGAGCTCTATCTTCCTAAAAGGCATTAAGGAAAAAAAAAAATGATCCTGAAGTGCTGACTCGGTGCAGCCGGGGGACACAAAGCCCAGTGTCACGAAGGCGGCAGCAGCAGCAGCGTGTCCGCTGCATCAGTGCGCGGCTCGCAGAGCTCCGCGCAGGGGCTCGGGCACCGCCGCTGCCCGCGGCCCCTCGGCCCAGCACCTCCCTGCGGGCCTCTGAAGTTTATCTGCTCGGGGTCTCTTCCTGACGCCAGGCGCTCGGTACCGCTTCACTTGGCCAGAGATTTTTATTTTTTTTTCCCCATTTTTTATTTTATTTTCCAGTGGGTTGAACAGTCATTTCAAAGAGGAAAAAAGCAGCGGCTTAATAGAGAGAGCACACACCGCTCCTGCGGAGGGGCACGGCGGCCCCGGGCGGAGGGCGGGCGGGTGCCGGCCGAGCCGCGGCTTTCACCAGGGCGCTCAGGCAAACTCCGGAGCCGGGCGGGCACCCCGGGGAGAGCAAAGGAGAGCAGGGCAGGGCGGGGCAGAGCAGGGCAGGGCATGGCATGGCAGGGCAAGGCAGACCCGGTCTGACCCGGCCCGCTCCGTCCCAGCCTACCGCCGGCGGACGCCCCCTCCGCCGGCCTCCCCTCCTGGCTCTTTCGTCCTTACCCCAGCCGAGCCTGCTCCTTACGTAACCGTAACGGCCTGCAACGGCCACCTCCCAAGGGGGGAGCTGCGGACCCAGCCTCGGACCCAGCCTCGGCTCCAGCAGCGTCCCCCGTAGGCTACGGCCCGCTCCGCCGCCCCAGCCGTACCTGATATAGGGGCTGGCGGCCGCCAGGATGTTCTTCTGCACCGGGATCTCCTCCCCCTCCAGCACCAGGTGCGCGTCGCAGAAGCGGCTCTCCTCGCGGAAGGAGCTGAGGGCCCGCAGCAGCCGCGCCGGGTGCTGGGGGTCCGACACGGCACTCGGTCCCGACATGCTGCCGAGCCGAGCCGCGCCGGGCCGGCCGCTTCAATCACTGCCCTCACACCATGGCTGCCAGCCCGCCGCTGACATCATCTCCCTGCGCCGCGCCGCCCCGCCCGCCTCCGGTCTCCGCCTGCGGGGCGGGAGCGGGGCCGGCCCCAGCCGCGGGTCCGCCCGGGCACCGCGGGCAGCTTGACTCACCCGGCGCGGCCCGGCCCGGCCCCTCTGCTGGACGCCCGGCGGGGCAGGAGCGGGGTGGCGGGACAGGGCGGGTGCCTGCTCGCTGTGCCTGCAGCTCGGGGACACTGGACTCGCCATCCCCTCCGAAATTCATTCCCCCCCCCGGCTTTAAAATGTAACTAAAAGCACCTTTTTTTTCTTTCTTTCTTTCTTTTTTTTTTTCTCTTGC
>WTSP01000225.1:52384-63755 GCA_025331215.1 Actenoides lindsayi | reverse complement strand
GGAATGATCCCCTCCCTGCTCCTGCTGACCACACTATTCCTGATCCAGGCCAGGATGCCACTGGCCTTCTTGGCCACCTGGGCACCCTGCTGGCTCATGTTCTGCTGGCTGTCCACAAGCAACCCCAGGTCCTTTTCTGCCAGACAGCTTTCCAGCCACTCTTCCCCAAGCCTGTAGTGTTGCCTGGCATTGTTGTGGCCCAAGTGCAGGATCTGGCACTTGGCCTTGTTAAACCCTATCCAACTGACCTTGGCCCATTGATTCAGTCTGTCCAGATCCCTCTGCAGAGACTTCCTACCCTCAAGCAGATCAACACTCCTGCTCAATTTGTTGTTCTAACAGATGATGGCAGCAAGATTTCTTCCAAATCTTATTTAAGTATGTTCCTTGAGCAACAGAGTAACAGAAGTGAGGAGACAGTTCTGGCAAGAGACAGAACTAAGATCTCAGGGCAGGTATTTCAAGTACCTTGTATTTACAGTCAAAATGAGATTTTGGAGAAGAAAAAAAGGAACAAGAGCCCTTCACGGGTTTCTGTAATGAGAGATTTTGAAAACTGAAGAGCAGCTCTCACTGTACTTCTAGCTACATTTTCAAATTTACTCAATAGTTGTTCTGCAGGACTAAGATGCAGACTCTAGTTAATTAGCAAAACAATTTTCTTAAAAATAAAACTGTGGCACAATACTGATGGCAATAAGAAGTTTGGCCAATTTTAAACCTAAACTCTAGGTATACCTATAGAATGACATCATTTGATTGAACAAGTAGGAAAAAGCACACTGAAAGGCTGACTGGTTTGCTCTGTTTATCTTAGAAGATTTTCACTGGGAATGGTTTTATCTAACCAAGGTATGTATGTTCTACCTTAGAATAAGCAGAGAGGACAATGCCCAGATTTCTGAATAGAAAAATCAGTTAACACTGTGGCATTAGCTGATATACTTACACTAATTCATTGTACAGATCACACAGAACTAATGATAGCTGGTGTAAATATGCCACTGACATTACATGAAGACCTGTAGTTGGTCCTTTACAAAGCTTACCTATGCCTGTGTGTGCACACTTACATACACATACACAACCAGAATCAAAGCTGACAAGAAAATGTGGATCCTTCAACTCCTGCTCAGTTTGCAGAGTGGTCACAAATAGCAGTTTTCACGACCAGCAATGTGAGTAACAGAATTTCCTCATGCTATTCTTCTTATAATTGAATTGTAGAAGATTAGATCTTTTTTTCCCTTTAGACAGTATCTCCATGTTTTTTGTGATCACTCTGAATTTCAGTAATGTCCTTCAAGGTACATGAGTTTCTCCCAGGTTCTTCAAGAATCACAGAATTATTAAGGTTGGAAAAGATCTCTAAGACCATCAAGTCCAACCGTCAATCCAACATTAGCATGACCACTACATCATGTCCTGAAGTGCCACATCTCCACATTTTTTGATCACCTCCAGGGATGGCAACCCCCCTGCTTCCCCGGTCAGCCTGTTCGATGCTTCACCACTCTTGCGGTATAGAAAAAAAACAAATTTGTGCCCTTCCACCACTGTTAGAAACAAATCTGGATGCCGGTGACACTGCTGACAGAAGGCAAATGACAGTGATGGATTGCTTCTGGCTTTCTGTCAGGCCTGAAGGCCTGGTCTTACCTGAGCGGTTGTTGGGAGACATGCGCACGGGAGAGATGGAGGGCGTGCGTGATGACGAGTACGGTCTTTGCCGATCTCTTTCTATCGTTGAAGATGAGGCTACAAAGTGATACTGCGACCATCCGTCCTGGAACACCAAACGTTGTGACAGCAGTCAGTGAAAAGGCCGTGCAGTTCCACATTTGAAGTACAGAGTATTTTCTGCCACTCTCTTTGCTACGCATACACAAGTAGGCTACTAGCTTTTTTTTTCACGCTGCCGAGTGGCAAATATTCTCAGCAGCGCGGGACACGATGTGCTGACTGCACTGACACACCAGGAGAAAAATTAAACTGCAGGAAGTTCTACAAAATGACACATTTCAGAAAAACTTGAATGATAAAAACCACTGAACAACTTGTTAGGCTATTTGTTCACTGGTTCTGTCTTTTTTCCATGCCTTTATTTTCATGCTGTAAATGTCACTCTGGTTAGGAGAATATTCCAAATCATAACCCTGCTTGGTTTACAGTGAAAATCATTTTTTCTTTAAGTCATTTCTATCCTATAAGGAAATTTTGGGGTAAGTAGATGGAGAAGCTCCAGGATCATCAAAATTATTGCAACTATTTGGGTATCTATAGTCTGGTTATATCAACTGCCCATTTGTTCACAGGTGAGGGAAAAAGAATCAATGCATTTTCCTTGTGTTTTTCTCCAAGATGTACAGATAAAACTGTGGTAAAGATGATGCACTTAAAAAAAAATAATTAAACAAAGTAATACAGACACTAGAAACAGCTAGTTCAGAATTAAAAAGGAGAATTTAAATAATATACGTTTTGTTCCTGTACAATACAATAATACAAAATAATGTACTTTGCACTTTTTAAATGATATTAAAAGTAGTTTGAAAGTATCATAAGAGAACAAACTGACTTTTGATACTTCTCTTCTTAAAGGAGAGTATGTCAAATCTCTTAAAAAGATTGATAGACTTTACCTGTCCTTATCACTGCCTAATATTAAATCTAAATCAGTAACAGGGTTTTCTCAGGCTTGCAGTGAAGGCATAAGCCTTTTAAAAATGCCAGCTTTGCGTTGGGCTCAGTGGAAATTGAGTCTAGCACCTGGCATGATGCTAAACAAAATTTTTGCAATGAAATGGAGAATTAAAATAAATACAATAGACCATTACCAAAAACCAGTTGGAATTTTCCTCTTGCTTAGAGAAAAATAATACCCTACTGGAGTAGTAAAGAATATTCACACCCCCTTCCTCAGGCCACTCCAGACATCCAACCCTAAATTCCATCCCCTCCCATCCTCTGCCTTTGCCCAAAGCATCTCCTTGACTTTATTCCCTCCACAGAAACCATGGGCACCCGGCTCTCGGAATTGCAAGAGCAAATGGCTAAGCTCTTAGGAAAGAGAACTCGGCAAGAGTGTGACACAGCAGAAGGAAAGAAGACACTCATTTTTGATGTAGAGGGAAATGTCCTAAGTAAATTAAGACAGACAGACGTGACACTTAACTACAGGTTCTGAATGTCTGCACTCCTTATATAACACATTTGTGTAAACATGCTTGTATGTCAGTCTCAATTTCAAAGGATAAAATAAGGAAGAGTGAAGTCTGGGCCATGGCTTTCACAGCAGAGTCCTGACTTTCCCTAGAGTGGATAGTGAGCTTCCTCCAAACCAGCAGTGCAAGCTGCCTCAACAGCCAGGGAGCAAACTCCAGCTGCATTGGGAACTCTGGCATTCTCCTGTACTGCAGATGGTTTTCCTTCTCCTCCCTGCAAACTTCCAGTTTCTGCTGAGAGCAGTGCCTATAACGAGGTCTTCAGATAAAATCTGCCACAAACTTTCAAGTTTGCAATAAAAGAAGTCGGGCAAACAATGAACTCTAACGCAAGTCTTGTGGTCACTTGGAACTGCTTTCGACTAAAGAAGGTGTATGACTGTCGCTGTATGACAACCTCCACGGAGGTTTTCACCTGTGTTATGGGCAGCTCCCAGCCCTCACAGTATTTCAAACCCCTGATACTTCTAAGTCATCTATCTTTATCTCTCTTCTGCCACAAGGAGCAAGTTTCTGTCCTTGGAAAGGTAAACAGTTTGTAACGAATTCATTAAAACTACCCCCGTCAACAATTCCAAAAGCTATTAGCATTAAATATTGAAACTAATTTTTAAGAGCCTAAAGGGAGTATTTTCAATTTAATGCCAAGATAAATACCACCTGACGTGATGGCTGCTTTCATTAGTTTGTTTCAGCTCTGGTGCCTGTAATGAAATTTAATTAAATTGATTTGGGCACTTAAAGGTACAGTATATAGCAGTGTCCTGCAGAGAAGAAAGCTAACTTGAAAGCAAAGTGTGTGAGACTGCCTGTCAGAAACCAATTTACCAGCTGCAAACGTGACCTAGAAGGGGAAGCGCAAGACAAGAAGATCTGAGAAACTGGAAAGAAATTCAATGCAATTCTGTTACAGAATGGATGCATTTGTTAACTGGAAGCAATTAATTAATAGGTGGCAAATGCACACTACAGGAGGGCACAGAACAACCTGAGTACAGAAATACCATTATAGGTCCTTATTGTTTCTTCCGAGGTATCTTCAACTGGGCATTTCTCTAGATATTGACTCTAACAAATACATGTATTCTTCCTCCATTATATTCCAGTAAGTCCAAACTTTAAAGCTTGATTGGCAGTGTCATGTTTCTGCTGATATGTTCTTGGGATTAGATTTGGAGTGGGAGGTGGAAAATAAAAAGTGATATTGTAGTCTCACCATTCATCTTTTATTGGGCTTAAGAAGTGAGGAGGTCCTTTGTCTCCCTGCTCAACTTGAAGTAATTCTGAAAATAAATAATTTTCTTCGGGTCCATGGGAGACAATTATTTTGTCAGAGCGACTAAACTTCACACAGGTATCTTATGAAAATATAATTTGAGTTTTCCACATTATTCTTTTTGTGCTTAGCATCTAGGGGAAAAGAGAAAGCAGTTTTCTGTTGTGTTTGCAAGAATTTAAATTTTCAGAACTCTCCAGTAGCAGAGTCCTTGACTTGAGGAGATCATTGGCAGAGGTGGGTGATAGCACACACACCACTTCCTCACTTGTAGTACAGTAACACCATGAGGACTGAATGCAATGAAGCCCTGATGGAAATGGACACCATGCTGACACAACAGGGACCCAGAGCCTGAAGAATTCACAGAGAGAGGAAAGAGAGGGAACCAGATACAACCAGGTGGCCAAGGAGTGGATGGTGGAGCTGGGGATGGAGCACTGACATCACCAGCCTGCACCAGAATGGCCTCCTGGCATTCACTCAGAAAGAAACCCCACATCAGCTACCCAACAAAAATAAACCCAGGCCCTACCGTCTGACTGATGATGCTGATTTGCTGTTAAGAAGACACTCACTTAAAAAGCCCTGAGTGGTTTAGAAAAAGTGTATGGTGGCTGCACACACATCTGTATCTTTCAGCACAGAAGAGTGTAGTCTGCCCTGACTCCCGGCCACAATGTCCTAACCTTGTCAGGAAGAAAGAGAGCAATTTTCTTGGAAGCAGAGAAATTCCACTAGGGAAAAGAAAACAGAGAGATGCAACAAATCCAAAGATGCAACAAATCCAATAATGAAACAGCTAAGAGAAACTACAGAGAACGTTGTGTCCTGCCTCCCCAAGTTTACAAACTCTGCAGCATTCTACTTTCTGCTTTCTCTCGTGACTTGATTTAATAGATATTTTTCCAAATGACTCCAAGCATACAGGACCAGACTTGTTTTGTCAACCTACTTCCTTGTCTGTAAGCCAGCATTTTACTGACTCTGTGATATTAACTGCAGTAACAATGGCTCCTGGAATGGTAATAAGCTGTAGAAATGTGAAGTTTCGATAGGCAGCCACTTGCAGGAATTGGTAACCAGCCCTACCACGGTGTTTGAAGTAGGGGATAGAGCAACAAGGCAAAGTGCCCCTAAGTACATAACGTAGGCTCGACTCGCCTTGAAACTTCAGCCAGACATTGCTCTGAGTCACTGCTGTTGCTTCTTTTGCAAGCTGAAACACTACTGTCAGGTTCAATGAAACAGCCGGAGTGGTGTGCACTGGTGTGACACTGTCTAGAGTAAAAGACAAATCTGATATGAATTAAGTCAAGGCTCATCAGACTTATACACATCTGGGCAATTCTTCACGGGGAATTTGTTGTCACGATGCTAATAAGACATAACGGAAATGAGAACTGGCTCGAATTATCAACACACATTGGCATGTGGAATTTAGTGGTGTGACTTGGCCGTGGTGAGAAATCTAAAATGGTCACAAGGTTGGGGTGATCTCAGAGAGCTCTGGAAAGAATGTGGTTTAAACGCTAACCAACCACCACGCTGATCATCAGGCTTTACAACCAGAGGCTGTATTACTTTCTTTTAATACAAGAGGAAGAATAAAAACATTTCCCAGTGCTTCTCAACAGAGATACTGAGCCTGAGTTCTCTCCCTCTGCCATCCCCATGGCAGCAGAGGCTAATCACCCCCCACCAACATATCTGAATAGAGTGTGCTAGCAGCTCTGCTCCCTGTGTGCCACCAAAGTGGCTGGCAAGGAAATGTCAGCTGCTGAAGAAGAGATGGAGAGATGGCTGTTCTCTAAAAAAACCCTCTGCTTTTGTCCTTGAAGTGTGTTTACTTTGGAAGAGGGATTTCATTTAAATTCTTGCAGCTTCAACAAGTCTAGAAACACTCTTGAAAAACAAACCAACTAATTTTAGATAAGCTATGTAGTTTAAAAGTAAAGGTGCCATTTAATTATTTTTTTTCTTCAAATTTACAGTGCCAAATCCTCTTATTCATAAAGGATTTGTGAAAGGATTGTCCTTTCTGGATTTGCTCCGGTTCCTTCCAGAAAAAACTCAAAATCAGCAGAGAATCCCTGGGTATTGAAGTACTTTATAATGTATTCTGAAATAATCTACTTCTGTGACGGTTTTTTTTACTGCCATCAGCTAAGCTACAAACAATTATGAGCAGTACCTTGACATTTTCACTCCTATGATTTGTCTTTTGCTTCCAAAGTGGCAACTCAAGGTACATTGTTGAAAAGAGGAGTAGGGATTGAGTCTGGAAGACCCTGGCATTCCCCGAGCTTACACATCAGCGGTTGCTGTTCGAGTTAAATCCTTTGAACTACTTCTGCATTAAGTCTGCAAGGGGAAATCTGAAGTAATTTCAGTGGCTTCAAAAGACAAAGGGCTGCTGGCTCCAATTGACCTGATTCCCTTCCTCTCCCAAAGAGTTATTGAGCCAGGCCCATCAACAGATACAAAGTTAAGGCTCATCTTGAGTTGAGGATTTTCGTATTTATGTTTATAGACCTTTTTCCACAGCTCATGAAATTCAGGAAATTACTTACAACAGAGAAATTATTCAAGTTTGGGTGATTTTAAAAACATTATAATAATTTGGATAGAAGTTCAGGAGTTGTTCATAGCACGACCACATAGTTGAAGTGGTTAAAGGAAAATACAGTTTGCTTCCCATGCCTTATGACAATGATGATGCCAGTTGCTTACTTTTTGCAGGTTATGTTAGGAGCACTCCACCTGTGCAAGCCTGGGAGGAAGGACACTCACTCCTCCCTTGCACAGGCATAACTGAGGGGAGAGAATGGAGACCCTGCTGAGACCACCATGAGAGCAGAGCCATCACTTGAGCCAAGACATCAATCAGCAGTGGATGGGCCAGACAGAGAAGGACCAAGCTAGCTGGGCAGCAAAGCTCCCACTGGAGCAGCTGCCTTTCCCAGGGGCTCTTGGCCCCCCACCTCAGTGCCTAACAATGGGGGGCTGCCTTGCTGCTCCGGGGCCGGCTGTGCCGTACACACGCACCTCTACTCTCCTTTCTTAACAATACACAGTGGGCTTGACCTCAGCACTTCTCTCCTTTTACTCTGAATTTCAATGTACAAGTACCTTTTATTTATAAGCCACCATTTCTGCACCCCAGACAAAGCAGAAGTTCAGTTGCTTAAGAAGCTGAAAGAGAAATACATATTTAGGGCAGCACGAGGCTTAAAAGAAGGGCTCCTAGTCAGACAGTCATTAACCACAGCAAAACTGTCTGGCACTGGATGAGGATTATTAAGTTTTCTGTAGGCTCTTTAAAGTGACATGTTCAGAATCAGTGGTTAAACTCATTCTTTTTGAAATGAGATGTGTACCTCCCAGCTTCCATCTCAGCTTCTCTGAAAGCAAGGCCATTATTCTCTATTGCCAGCGTTCCACCCCAAAATCATTTGGAATATTTTCTCTCCCTGTTTGCCTCCTGTCGTTGCAGAGCCTGAGGCACTGTATTCTTCTGAGAGTATCACCCAGCTTTTTTCTTCCAAAATACTACAGGTGGCCTTGGCCACTTTTCTCTTTTCCACATGCTTTTTTTGTGTGTGCAGTGTTACCATATTCTAATCACACATCTTCCACTGTAATTTTATATCTCATCCCTTGATTTTAGCTATGAAGAGAAACATGGTAAGGGAGAGATAATTGCTTGTCAATTCTATCCTAGTGAGAAACAGCTAGGTAACTATCCTTTGGTTGTTTTATATAGTGCAACTCTGGGACCATTCAGGAAATCACTGAGGCATTGTTTTATCTATCCATAATTAATTATTGATTTCCTGTTGTGCGAGTTGCAAAGATGACAAGACCTAATCTGATGAATAAAATAGCTATAAGAAAAGGGAATCGTATGTGAGGCAAAGCATGAAGGACAAGACTTCAGATATGGCAGAGTTCATTATTCATTTTGCTGAGGTTATATGCAGCTAAATAATAAACCTTTCAAAACACTGCAATAAAATGAAATAAAATCATTTTTCACAGCATCGCTTTGCCTCTTAAAGAGAAATAAAATTGTTTTAATATATATTAGAAGAAATGAAGGCAGTTATTTGGCCCTTCAGCTAGAATTCCTGTCCTATTCTTCCCCTGCACAAAGTATATAAGTGATAATTTAAATCGTTAGAATCACAAAGAACTATTTTTGCTTGTATCTCGCATGCACAAAAAACCTTGCATCCAATAAAGTGTTTACAATAATTTTTGACTTGTGTTATCAATTTCCTTCCAGTAATGCAATTTCACCCATCTTAACATGTTTATGTCCTGGAAAGGCAAATTCTGGCTCTTGGCCACAAAATCTCAGGGGTAGAATAAACACTGCTCTATGCTCAGGGTCAGTTTCTTAAGCCTACAGTCCCCACAAAGAGCAGAAATTAATCAACACCTTTACTTTTCATGCATTAAACCATAAAATCAACCAAATGTAACTCTTCTATGATACCTGCAAACGTAAAACATGAAGCAAATCATTATCAGGATAAAATGTGCACCATTGTCTCTTATGGTGGAAAATGTGGTAGAACTGATTGATGATACTGACTGCGATCAAGAGCTATTAGGAGTTCATGCTTCCTAATGAGAGGCACTTAGGAGAGGCACTGGGGCTGAAAACTGGGGATCATTTAATTCCAATGTGTACCTGCCTGACAAACAAGGAATCAGCACTCCTTTGGAAAAACCACTGGATAAACTCGTGTTGTCCTTGGGTTTAGATCAAAAGTTGTTGCATAAATACACTTGAACTAGAGTTAGAGATCCAAGTGATTATTGCTAAGATGTCTGAGTTTTAAGAATATGCTGCTTTGAACATGTAGTTATCAACACACTCGGATAGTATTATTCAGAGATGCCTATTCTTTTTTAATGAAACATATTTAAGAGTTTTTGCTTTGGTAAATTAGAGCTTTAGTCTTGTTCACTCAAACAGGAACACGCTGTTGGAGCAAAGCCTACAGCTCTCATTTTAGAGGAAACGCAGCTTTCTCTAAAAGCATTTGGTAAAATTAAAAGTAATAAAAACAAATTAGAAACTTCCAGTGAAACTTTCCATTTGTACTTTTTGCAGTTAGAAGAAGTTATAGCTCTTTTATCAAGACAAACTATATCAGCTAGTAAATGAAGAAAAAAAAAAATCTCAGAACAAAGCACACATACTACAAAAGAGACTCCTCTCAAAATACAAGGTTTCTTGCTTTGAGTCTGAAATGGCAGACATATCTAGGCCATTTGTGAATTCTCTTAGGCATTTTAGGAAGAGAAGAGAAAAGAAATTAGAAGGACTTCCCAGCAATTTTTTTTCACCGCCCATTATTAGATCATGTAGAACATCAAAGGACTGAAAGTAGGATACTGATGCATCAACTTAATATTTCATTGAACTTGGATTGAGTTTACAAGTACTGGCCACATTAAGCAAACACTTTTAATCTCCTTATAGGTCCCAGAAGACTGAGGATGATGAAAGCACCAGTACAGCAACATAGAGGACCACTGGCAAAAGAAGTCCAGTGTTATGCATCAGACCATGAGCTACACTATTTCCCTCTGACAAGAAAACGTGATTTTGTTGCCCCTCTGTGCTGCTTGTGTACACTATAACTACTAGTAAAAGTTCTACTGATCTGTTTCATTTGCAAAACTGTAATCAGCCATCCAAAATACCTGTTCAAGCTTGCTGGGAAAAACCCACTTTCTCACCCCTACATGTGCTTTTCTCTGTGTCTGAACCTAGCTATGAAAACATCAAGCATGCAGTTAATTAAAAATGATATTTGGTACTGAATGGTAGAAACCGTGTTCTTCAAATGAATTCTGCAGAAAAAAGACTGACATGAATTAAAAAATGGTTTCTCTTAGCACGTATCTTTAAAAGACTTTTGAAAGTCTTCAGAAAGACTTTTGGATTCTTTACAGTATTGTACACCTGAATGCAGCTAAACTTTGTTTGCCATTGATTAATGTTATTTATAGTTGTTTAAAAATATTTAATACTTCATTTAAGTGAACTAAAAATGTTTCCAAAGACAGACAGATGATTTTCTTAGGTATCTATTTTGTATTCAAGCATTAAAATCCAACCTCATTCTGAGGAACTGTACTTCTGAGAAGAAAAATTCTGTAGATGTGACCTTCCGCTTACGGATAACCTTCCAGATTCTGGATGCCTACTTACTTCTACCCTAAAGGTATTTCAGAAACTTAACTTATACAATTCCCTTCAGAAAGAAGGTTCTAAGTCAAAGATACTGACTTCTGGGTTGCAGTTTAAATGTTCTTTTCTTCGGAGAAGTTCAAAAGGTGGAGTACTTTAGAGACAGACTTTACACATCTCTGAGATTAAATTTCTCTCTTCTAAAACGATACTTAGTTACCTTAAAGTGGACTTGGCTTTTCATGTGATAAAATACCTAGTTGTTCCCTCCTGAATCAGCTAAAGCTTACCATGAGACTCATTATCAGGATGCTTTCAGCGTCACGTACACATACGGCTCATCCTAGAGCACTCTTTAGACAAATGTTGATTCTTTTCTCATTTGCTTAGCACTAATACAGTCTAGTAGATTTTGGATGAGAAAGGTGTCAGCTTCCATGCACTTCTTACTGATAATTTACAGAATCACAGAATTGCCTAGATTGAAAAAGACCTTTAATATCATTGAGTGCAACCACTAACCTAACACTGAGTTAGTCCTCAACCAAACCATATCTCTAAGCATGTCATCTACATGACTCCTAAATACCTCCAGGGATGGGGACTCCACCACTGCCCTGGGCAAGCTGTTCCAATGCCTGATAACCCTTTCAGCAAAGA
>WTSP01000225.1:10199-52284 GCA_025331215.1 Actenoides lindsayi | reverse complement strand
GAGCGGCGTCGAAAACTCCGCGTCACGGCTGAAGTCGGCACCCGGCCGTAGGGCGAACTGCCTCGGGGTCACTGCCTCTGAAAAGCGCTCACGCACAGACCCCTTGAATCAGGCCTAGGCTAGCCCCGGGATAGACAGATTAAATAAATCAATACATACATACATACGTACCCCCCTCCTAAACTTTTTCTTTTGTACATCAGACAAGAGCCGTTGAAGCCACGGAAAGGGCTTCGGGCGGGTGACTTTCCCCACAGAAAAGCAAAAATGCGTTCGGGAACACGCACCGCCCGCGGGTGCCGCTGCCGGCGGCGGGACAGGTCGCGACCGGCCCCTCAGGAGGCGCGACCGCCCCCTCAGGAGGCACAACCGCGGCGCTGGCGCCAGCCCGGTCCCGGCAGGACAGGGCGGATCGGGACCGGGGGGAGCAGAGTCACCACCCGCGTCCCGTCCCGCAGCCAGCCCCGCGGCACGGCGGGCGGCCGCCTCTTCGGTTTAGGTTGCACGAAAGGGGAGGAGGGCAGGGGAGGGGCTGCCGGGGCCGGGCCCTCCCCTGGGCCGCAGCCAGCGAGAAGTCGACATCGGGGCGGGAGGGAGCGCACCGCCCAGAGCCAGCGGCAGCCTCGGCCCCGCCGGCATCGGGGCCCGACAGGCGCGGGCAGGTCAGCGGTCAGCTCAGAGCTCCCTTTAAGCCCCGTAACTCGGGGGGAGGAAGGGAACAAGCAAGCGAAAAGACTCGGCAGATGCTGCCTGTTAGAAATTTCAGTTACGTGCCAGATCCGAGTCTGGAGCAGCCAAGGATGGAGCTCGCTCTTAGGCACAGGCGGCTTCCCCTTTTTTTATGGGGGATCTCAGGCTCAAGAGGTCATCTGTGAAGCTGGTAACGTTCAAATCCGCTAATAATTGCACCCCGCACGGAGCGAGAGCTCAGTTGGGAGACTCACTCTTGTTTCAGATACTAATTTTTGTTTGTTTGTTTCTGGTTATGCAGGAGAAGAGGAGGCTCTGGAGAGCCTTCCAGTACCTGGAAGGGGGCCTCCAGGAGAGGGACATTTTGTAAGAGCATGTAAGGACAAGGAGCAATGGATTTAAACCAGAGCAGGGTAGATTCAAGTTAGACATTAGGAAGAAGCTCTTTACTATGAGGGTGGTGAGGCACTGGAACAGGTTGCCCAGAGAAATGGACTCCTCATCCCCGGGAGTGTTTACGACCAGGCTGGATGGGGCTCTGAGCAGCCTGCTCTAGTGGGAGTTGTCCCTCACCCATGGCAGGGGGGTTGGAACCGCATGATCTTCGAGGTCCCTTTCCAACTCAAGCCCTTCTACAATTCTATGATTTACTTGAAACCTCAGAAGGCCGCTCCAGATGCTGGGAGTGCAGTTGGAAACAGTCTGACTCGTGCTTCGCCCAAACAAACACACCTCTTGGCTACTGACTTACTTTGTGAGAAAAAAACCTTTAAGATGTGAATAATGAACGTCGTGACTCAGTGCAAAGAGGTGTGGTGAATGCCGACAGCAGCGCTGGTTCACATTCAAAACAGCAGCATGGTTTTTTTAGTAGCATCCCACAGGGAAAAAAACAAGTAAACAAAAGCACCATGTTCCTCCTGTGAAACTTGTTTTATTTTCACTAGGCTACCCAATAAAGGACAACTAATCAGAGCGACGAATGAGTGAGGTTCAAAATGCCAGAAATGTGTACTTCTTCCTATGTACACCCACTGGAAATTTTTCTTTTTCTTTTTTTTTTTTTAGTTTTGGAGCCCAGCCCCTCATCTTAAATGGAGGAGCTGCTGCTGCTGCTTTACTCACAGTTGTTAGTAGCATAGAAGCTACCAGCATTCACAGTGTTGAGGCACCTCAAGGGAGCACTACGGAACCCAGACCTCGCTGGCTGTGGGAGGTTTTGTGCCTGGAAGAGCAATGGCCTTACAGATAAACGCAGTGTAAACTGTTGCCTCTGGTTGGTCTGTACGGCGAGACCCAGGTGAACAAGGGGATCACAGATGCACGTAGCCTGCTTGCTGTTGCCTGTTGTGATTGTGGCCAGGAGTTACAAGCACCACGGCATCAAGTACCAGGCTTGAGATTTTTCATAAACAGCCAACAAGCTCAAGTTGTTCATTTGAAAGACTCCTAACAAAAACCAGGAAAGCAAACTCGAGGAACATCAGTGAACTTTTAAAAGCTCCTTTCAGGCTGAGCTACTTACCGGCTCTGCTTTAAACTGGAAAGAAGGGCTAATCTGCAACTGTCTGTCCGATAATGTGTTTGACAGGAGTACAGTTTTCATTTTCCAGGTTTAAACTGTATGGCAACAACTTTTATAAAACAAAAACTGACTGTGGCAAGATGTAAGACAACACGGACAGAGCGAGATTCGTACATGAAGGAAAACTGTTTGTAGCGGCTACGTTATCAATTTGTTAAGAAATTTTACTTTTTGGATTGTTGAGTGGCATCACAATGTATCTTGTACTATCCAGCCCTGGTCCAAAGTATTCTGCAAGGTAACCCGTGTCTTCTGCAACACGCTGCTAATGCACTGCTCACTTAGCCTGCCACTGATCGTAAGGATTTTAGGCAAGCACTGTCATCATGTATACAACATTTCTTTTTCTAATCTACTTTTACACTGTTTGATGTGTCAAGGATTTAGAGTAATTAATTCCCAGTAAACGAATATTATCCCATATTCCTAATAAATCTCTATAAAGCTCCAGGCGTTCTGCAAGAACTAATATAAAAAGCAGAAAAATCTCACTTCACCATTGTCTGTTACAGGGAAGGTGGCGTAGTGGTGGGGTGCAAGAATTAAACGCTTAATTAAAAACACAGTGTATGGCACTTCCTCAAAAGCTAGGCATTTGCTCTGTGCGAAGGAGAGAACTTTTGGAGGAACAGATTGCAAGGAAAACATTAGCATGCAGTATTTTCTAGGATGTGACTAATCTCAGACCTATCTTAAATTTACTGTGAGGTTCTTATGTTTTTTTTCCGAAGGCCCAAGCATACAGTCACATTCTCCAATTGTGCTTTCAGAGTAAAAGACGTGGCTTAGTTTCTCCCTGTGTTTCTCCTTGTCTGTTGCTTAAGACAACCATACAGACATGTCATTGCTTATCCTGCAGTATGAGATTATACTTAGGGAACAGTCAAATACAAAGGTATTTTTCCATTTATTCATTATTGATGTTAATGTTATAATGAAACTGTGGTTAAACTAATAAACTGAGAGCAAATTTGCTTCCCAGTTGTTATAACCTCCTACATCAATCTGTTTCATAGGTGTGAATAAAAATCAAGGGCTTTCTCACTGCAGCTCTGTAAGTAGGTACTCCAAGACTCAGATTTAATTTTTCTGGTATCCCAAAGAAATGGTGCCTGATTTGCTTATTTGAATTCAATATATAGATTCTGATATATCCTTTTTAACAGCAGAAATATGGGAAAAAACATGAGAAGATTAATACAGCTATGAAAATATTTACTTTCCCATTTAATCTTAAAGATCATTCTCTGCTGAAACGGACAAAATGAGATCGGCAGAGTTCTGTACAGAAAATTTCTGAGGCTGTCCAGTTAGGTTATAGTAGACCTGATACCAGTTTAACTGTTGTTTGCCTGCCATTCTTCATACATTCAATGCACTACATTTCAGGACAGCAGTTTATTTTTTATTTTTTTTTTTTTTTTACAATTCCAATTTAAATTTTAAATCAGAACTTGAACCGAAAAAGATTGGATGAAGGATTGCAATTACAAGATTTCCATTTTATGAAGGGGAATGGAGAGGGGAAAATAACGGTGTTGAATTATTTACTCTGCTGAAAATTCTTCATGGATAAGGAACTACAAAATCCTAGATGGCTAGACAGCTTAAGCAAAACTTTGAGGTCAGCTGGTAAACACAGAAACATCAGCACAGGGATTCTTGGAGATTGCTCCCAGAAGAAGCAAAACCTGAATAGCAAAAATATCAGAGACTATGATGACCACTCTAAAATCCCTTCAAACTGTTTTCTTCTTAGGTGTTTCACAACACAAACCCGAAACCTGGTAGGCTTTGTGCATCTATGCTTAATAATTCACAGCTGTTGAGGAACAGAACTTCTGTCAGTGCAACCACCTGAGCCTTAGAAACAGAATTAAAAGTTTTCGTAATCACTTCTTGGGATTGAGGTAATGATACAATTTCCAGGAAAATGCAGGAAAATTGTAATCATGGTACCAATTCCCCTTAAAAAATGACAATTTGCACTCAATGTCCCGTATGCTTCTCTGACAGTTAATAGAAGAAAATAAGAAGTTATATTACATTTGAGTAAGTCTGCATGCCCATGTTAGGTCTGGATGAACTTGTATTCACAAGCATTCTTAGCTTGGAATTAAATGCCAGGACCAGTTTTCACCTCATTTTGCTCTTTGGAACTTTCAAAGCTTGCGTGGCCCTTAAAATCTCAATCAAGGTGATATCTGATGAATATGACCATAGTCATACACAGTCCATGAGAAGACCTTTCTCTTGATTGTAGGGAGGATTTTCCAACTGGATGATCAAGTTGTGTGGAAGACATCCCTCCAGGCTGCTTTGGCTTCTTGAATCTCGGTAGGTGCTCCGTGCTTTAGGCAGCAAACTTGATCATCCTTACTAGGGTAAGGGTTTTTGAGAGACACAGGTGATCTTTAAGGCTCCAGCTCCATTTTACAATCTCATTGATGTTCTCTCAGTGACTACAAGACTTGCCAGTCTATTGAGGGCTGGTTTGTTTTTTTTTCCTGGGTTTGGTTTTTTTTTTCTGTCAGCCCAAATAACCTTCCACAAGGCTTCAGTCAAAGTATCACTCTGCTTTGGTCCAGTGCCTCTATCACCACTCTTTTACAGAGGGCAGAAAAGGGTATGGAAAATGCTTAAGATTGGCTACTTAGATCCTAATCTCCAAGGTCACATACAGATGAAGGTAGGTAATGCCATCGGAGTCTTCTATATCCACAAACAGAATGGTGTGAGATACTTTCTGAGTGTCTAAAGATGGTCAGTCTCTGGTTTTAAAGCAGCAATGAAAGCTGCCATCATTACATATTGTAGGGTCAAAGCAGCATTATGCAGATCAGTTCTTCACTACCATAAGCTATATGAGTGAATTGTTCTTTGTGTCGTAATAAGAGTAATCTGGTTTAAGATTTCATCTGCTTCCTCTAATGACAGAAGAATTCTCATGTTCATATTTGGAATACAGTTTTAAATGCATCATCACCTGCCACGTGCTAACAGAAGTCAAGTCCTTATTTTAGATTCTGTCTAGGTGGATTATCAAGCAACCCCTCACCTTGTGGCACAGAAGACGGATGGTGGAAGGAAGTATGAGTCTACCTGAAAAAGACCAGTATATAGCTTTTGCTTGACAACTGAAAATAAACTGTCAAATGATTTTTTTTTTTCCAATTTTATTTTCCATCTACTTTTTGTTTTGAAGGGTTTTCAATTTCTGTGCCAACTTGTTCAGTCCAGAAGCTTCAGGAGCATAGGATAATATGCAATAGGGATTCACCTCTGTTGCTGCCTCAACCTGTGAAAAAGCTGCAGCATCACCAGATGCTAAACAAGTCCTCATCCAGGAATGTAAACAAGTTTCATTTCCTTTCCCCTCCCCTTGCAAATACATGGCAGACCACGTGGAAAACCACTATTTGTAGTACATGCTATGCTTTATATTCCTACAGTATCTATAACATAAGCTGACCATTCTCAAGACGACAGTCAGCCAGTTGTTCACAAATTACACTGTCCAAATAGAAGATTCACTTTTGAACAACTTATCTGCAAAGTCTGCTACTTTTTTTTTTTTTTTGTAATAAGAGCTACTACCGACTCATCACAAATAACCTTAATTGATTACCACAGGATATATCAGGATCTGGACACCAAGCCTGAAAAGCTGTTTTCAGTGGGGAAACAGAGTAATTCCCTACCAGCGGAGCAGTTGCTGCTAAGAAATTCTATTCCTGTAGCATTTAGAAGATAAAGGTTTTGTGTTTTAAAAGTACTCAAAGCAGTGGAAAAACTCTTCTGATCTATAATGAAGTCCTCCAAATTGACAAAAATGTTAGATTGCACTTTGCAGCACTATACAGGAAGTCCCAAGACTAATTAGTTTCTCTTTTTTATACAACTGCATTTTCAGAAATTGTTCTTGCTGTCACAGCTGGCCTTGGGACTATTTACGTATTTTTTTTTCCATGCATTTGGGCTATCATTCACTTTCAGAGATAGCTATATTCTATTCACACAAATACCAAAGGAAATTATCACAATCTGAGCAGTTTTGACTCCTGAGGCTTACTTTAATTATAATAGGATTAGCAAAACAATTCAAAGGATTGACTTCTTTTTCTCCTTAATTGTGGGATCAACAATGGCCCTATTCAGAATTTCTTCATTTTAACTTTTGACTCGTCCTCTTCTTGTTTGCCTTCTTTAAAACCTCCTTTATATGCTTGTTATGGTATTAATTAATAGTTTACATGGCAGTTGGTTAATATTTTCAAGATAATATTTTAATGGACCTGAAGTTATCAAGCATCCTTTGCGGGGCGATATTGTGAAAAATTATGTTCTGTGAGTTATTTTCCTGCAGGAACATCTAGAGTGTAATCTGGAGGAATACAGGAAGAAATCCTATTTTCTTCTCTCTCATACCAGGAAACAAGAAAGGATAGGAAAGGTTGCCTTACTCACTTGCTAGTTACCTTTTTGAATGCAACCTGTTCTCTGTGGAGTAGACGGTTCATGAGAGTTTTTCAGACCTAAGCAATGGCTGTTCACTGTAATTTCAATGGAAGAAATCTAGAGAATTAATTTCTTTTACTCCATAAATTCCTTGTTTTCTATGAATGATTATGATAAGAGGTATATTAAAAAAAAATACTACTTCTAATCCCTAGATAATTGCACACCTTCCCTTCCTGCCTTTTTTTTTTCCTTTTTCCCAGATGCTTCCTCCTTCCCCTCTCATTTCTTCATATTTGTTTCCGTTGCTGTGTTGCTCTCATAACTTGTTCCTTTTCCATCATCTTACTTCTTTTATCCTCCTTGAAGAATGCATCACACCCTTTCAGGCTAACCCCCAGGGTATGATGTTTTTCACAAAGCACAACTCCTGATGACATCTGCCCAGGCTACAACTGGATATTATAGCCTCCTTTTGCTTTGTAGCTGGGATCCTGCTTTCCTGCTGGCTCCAATTCCAAAGAACATCAGGGAGGTACTCTTTGGTAAACACAGAAAAACCCTGAGGCCTTACCACGACACAGGCTCATTTAAAACCCTTTATAGAACTTAAAAAATACCTACCCAATTTGAAATGAAATTCAACTGTGCCTTGTTTCATTTTTCAGTCTTACAGGACGGGGGAGCTTTTCTGAGCAAACTGAGAGAACTCAATATTGTATGCCTCTTGGTATCCCACAAGCTGTGCAACGACTATGGAATACTTGAAATCTCTTGGCAATTTAAGGCTTTGAAATTCAAATAGTACTCACTTCTACAGAATCCCAAATTAGAAAGTGTCCCAGTGTCACACTGAGACGGTCTGCTTTGCTGGGGTGGTTAACAGCTAAACAGAGAAAATAATCAGCTGACCAATGAAACCCAGTCAGATTTCGTTTATGTACAAAAGCATGGAAGCTTCTAGAAATTTCTATCTAAACTGAAGCTGACCTTCCCAGTGAGAAGCTTTGATGTTGCAGTGAAAGGCACAGAAGGTGAGAGGGTGATGTGTCAGAGCCGGGAGGGATCGTTTAAACGAGAAGAGATTTATAAAGTTTTCATGAGTATCTGAAACAATCTTTCAAACGGTTTGAAATGTGCAGGCAGCTGTTTTGGTAAGTTGCTTGTCTTACAATATTGGGGGAAAAGAAGGCAAAAAAAATCATTCTTGCACTAGAGATTAGGCCATAGCACCAGGCGATGCATGGTATCCCAAGAAGGATTCACATCTGGTGTTAGCCTGGCTTTGTTGTTTGCTGGTGCTTGCTGCTCTCAGTAACATCCCCATACCAATGCAGGGAGGCCCTAAACATTAGTTAGGCATCCTGATCATCACAGTCACAGAAATTTTCAAACTTAAATGCCTAAACATGCTACCACTAACAATATATATATATGCAAGTAAGTAAAACTGGCATGTAAATCTTTTTAATCAGGATTATTTTATTACTGTGCAAGTCAACCCACTCTAGATTTACAAAAATCAAGGTGGTAACTCCACCCCGCTGCAGAACAAGACAGAAAATAGAGGCAGACATTCACACACTGGTGGGAATGAAGCAGCTCCATTTCCTGGGAGCTACCCCCCACTAGTTCAGGTGCAGGAGACCTGGACTGCTTAGGACACGTACCTGGCTGTAGCTCTGGATGGCACCTCTGGCCTGCCCGCTGCGGGCTGGGAGCTGGGCGGCTGCTGTTTCACCCAGGGCAAGGGTCTGGTTGCTGTGGTAACTGGCTGAGTACTGGAAGGACCCTTCAGGTTTGGAATTGAGCTGGAGCGTGCTCTGGGAGAGGAGGCTGGGCCCTGCGAGAACAGGATTTGAGAGCAGTCAGAAAGTCTCAGTGAAAGAACACACCTGTGTTATCTGTTGAGGTGAACCTCAAAATTAGGAGATGTGTGTGGCTTTAACTTCTCACCGTTTGGCTTTTCAGTAATAAAAATCACACGCATTAAATTGCCCCTTTACCACTCAGTCACCATTATTATTGTGTTCAGCGACAGACCACATTGCTTTATTTGCAAAAAAATACATGGTTTTGGCAGGGGGGGAAATTCTAAGGCGACAATAATATTTGATAAAGAAGATTGGTTTTCAGTTCAGAACAGCGGATGAGTTTTCTGTTTTCTAAGGATAAGCCTTGTTTATTTCACTTAATTATACCCAGTCCTTCTGCGTGGGAAATGCCAACTGGTTCCTCCCTGAGCCCTCGGCACATTAGATCTATTGATTAACTGCCACTTTGCCCCGTACGCATGGTGATGTAATACTTTGGTGCCCGCAGGGATGGATGGCAGCCTTTAAAATATTAATAGCTCCTCTCATCATGTAGAGCTCACCCTGATGTCAGTGACTCTTTGATGACTGTTTTGTCAGCCAATCTTCTCTCCTCTATCACAGCACTGCGTGGCAGGACAGACAAGTGCAAGGAGTGAGCTTTAAATTGGGGCTGCCAGGGACGTGTTGGGAGCATGGACATTTATATGGCAGTTATTTAGTTGTTCTGTGAAACTAAAACATGTTCTAATATCCATTAGGTTCACATACAAGTGATTTAGCTTATCACATACCCATAGCAAATTTCCCAGTTTGTACCCCGAGAGTATACATCAGACAGGGAAAGGCTCTTCCCACACTGCACTGTCATGTGATTTAGACAGCAGCTTTTAAAGGTGAACTCATTCAGTCTCCATACATGAAAAGCTACATTAAAGAATACGTGCCAAATCCTTCCCTATGCCTTCACTGATTTTAGTCTCTCCTAATTTTCAATACACTAATCTACTCTCCCATGGTGTTCAGGCCCAGCAAGTGAAATACAAGAGAGGAAAGAAGAGGGTTATGCTTGGCTACAGTGTGAGTTACAAAGCAGTCTCCCTTCAACACAACAGAGATCATCTATAGCATATTCAGTGACTGTGGGATGATAGGTTCATCTGCTGCTGACACGGTGGCACAAATCTTAAGGGATGTGCAATGGTTATGTTCTTTTTGCTCCTACAGAACATGTGGAAAGTGCACTTGTGGCAAAATTCAGTGAATTTTACAATAAATAACTCCCAGTACTTTTGTCATACAGAGGCCAAATTCTATGACCTTTAAGTCTTTGCTACAAGGATGTAGAGCTGCTCCAAAAAGATTTCCACCTGGAGAATGTGCAAACAACCCCACCCCCAAATTAGCATGGGGAGTATTCTTCCCCTAGTCTGTTTCTTAGAAATGGCAGAACCATTATAACTGATACTTTCCAAACTGCTTGTATTATAAACAAAGCATAGTAGGCTACGTAAAGTGGAAGTGCTCACATCTAAATGTAGACTGGGATCATGACGCTATTTTACCCACCAACACAATTTATACTGCAAAGTCAACTGCATTCAGCAGAATATTTCAGATACAGGACAAATTTAAAATGTATGGTCCGGTTCTTATGTTTTCCTTACCAGTAGGGAAGGAGGTAGGGCTCCAGGTATGCTGTTATTAAAAATGTATCCCATGCATAGGAGAGTTAAATGTAATCCTGCACAGATGCTTATAAATCCAACATTTGGTAGCTTTCCATTCCCTGACTCTGCAAATAGGCTTTACCAAGCATTTTTCATTTAACTGATTTTGTTGAAAATTTTTGTTCTTTTATGAAAGAAATTTTTTTTTTTTTTTTTTTTTTTTTAAAAAGCATAAAGAAAATACGGGTGTAGTTTCAAAATACATCTGTAGGCTTTATTTGAATCTTTTGGATTTTGAATTTTCACTGAGAATTTGTCTGTGATCCAGTGACATGATTAAGGCCAGAAAATTCACAAAACTTTCCCAGGAGGGGCAAAAGTTGCAGTGAGAAAGCAATTTCTGTGCATGAAAGTGGTTGTACTCGTTCTGAAAGTAATTATGCTGTGACATTTCTAAAGCTTAAATAATGATTAAACTGTCACATGCTATGAACTCAATATGTTTAAATTTTCATTGCATCTGGCTTTCAAGTGTTCCTTTCATATCGCTGTGGCTCACTAGGGGATTTACATAGCCAGCTAGAATCACATACATGGGTTCCCTGCACCATCTAGCCTAAACGCTTCCATGCACGTTAAGAAACCTATCCAAACCATAGGAAAAAAAAACCAAATAATAGTTGAAAGTTTGGAGCACATGATTTGAAGTTCACTAACTACTGTATAGCAGGTTTTATTTGTACCTTAACAAGCAGTGATGAACAATTAAAACATACATGCATTTCAATAAAGTACTTACCAAGTCATCTGAGAGAAACAGCCAGATAGAAATTTCAATTTTAAATAAGCCTACGTTTCTCAAGTAAACAGATAATACAATTGTGGCTACTCACCTATAAATAAGGAACTCTAAACCAATCCTACAAACTATGAGGTCCATTTGAGATCAATCAGCGCAACACTGAAAAAACCACAAGTTCCTTTTTTAGGATTTTGGGCCTACAAGCAGTCCTGTCTGGTCCGACAGGGACAAGATGGATCACTTCTCCCATTAACATTCTTGAGGTTTCACTCTGAAGGCAAACCCAAACTTTCTGATGAGGCAGCACTTCACCCAGAAGAGAAGAAAGTGGTTTGTCTGTGCACTTCCATCCACTCATGGCTCTTGACAAGAAACTAGTTTTTTGGGTTTTTTTCCTGGATAAAATTTAAACTCTGTTTTGTTGGTATAAGAAAGCATTCACACAACGATTTTCTTTTGTTTTCAGAGGAGTTAAGGCAGCTGGAAATTCTCTGTTTTCAGTTAGGCAGTTGGAATCCCTGGTTAACTACCTCAACAATACAGTCTTATTTGTCCCCTTAATGCTACAGAATGAACTACCAATCTCCAATTTAAAATAAGCTTGAAAACAAACACTTCCAGCCTCATAAGGTTTAGTTTAGCAGATACCAAGGATTTGTAGTATTGCCTTAAAATTTGTAATAGATTTTGTTTCTATTTGGGGGTATGGGGAAAATATGATTACCTATTTTCCCCTGGTTTTCTCACCAGCACATAAAATAAATAAATCAATAGATATATTTGCCTTGTTAAAGAATATTAGTGTTGGATTACTCACAGTAGATAATATCAATATTTCACTGATCCAGCCAGTCAGTACCACTTTCCTCCTGTATTAAAATAGTACAGACACGAGAGCAAATTCAGGAACCTAAGTCAGAGCCATCATAGTGCAAGAGATGCCACTGTGGGCTAACTTTGGAAGGTGGAGCAAGGTACAGAAATTAACTCTTTGGTCTGTCTCCAGTTTGCTGGACACACACTGCAGACAATACCTTCCTCTTCCTCTTAACTAACAGTGTGCAGGGCTTCCCCATCTTCCTCACCTTGGCTGCTGTAACCCAGATCAGTAAGGACCTCAAAGGAGAGGGTGTGCATCTTGCCTGGGACACAGACAAAGTACACTGGAGCTGAGGAATGCTGCTGGAGCACAGAGAAGACCAGGGAAGAAGGGCATGCCTACTTCAGAATCACAGAAAGGTGGCAGGAATGTCCCTGGGGATCTGGAGACCCAGGTACTGGCAGGCACAGCAGGCTCAGAGGAAAGGAGTCACCCATTCAGACAGTGAGGGGAGGGGGCTGGCTTCTTGTGAAGCCCTTTTAATTAGTTTGTATTTCCCACCCCTCTTACTGGCAGTTACGTTGGCTATCACATGGCCATTATTTTTCTCTTTTGAAATCACAGTATTTCCTAGATTGAAAAAGACCTTTAAGATCATCTTGTACAGCCATTAACCTAACACGGACAAGACCTCGACTAAACCATATCTCTGAGCAGTTTGTCTACATAACTCAAATACCTCCAGGGATGGGGACTCCACCACTGCCCTGGGCAAGCTGTTCCAATGCCTGATAACCCTTTCAGCAAAGAAATTCTTCCTAATATCCAATCTAAACTTCTCTTGTTGCAACTTGGGGGCCATTTCCTTTTGTCCTATCATTTGTTACTTGGGAAAACAGACTGACCCCCCACCTCACTCCAACCTCCTTTCAGGTAGCTGTAGAGAGCAGTAAGGTCTCCCCTCAGCCTCCTTTTCTCCAGGCTAAACGACCCCAACTCTCTCAGCCACTCCTCCTAAGACATGTGCTCTAGGAACCTTCACCAGCTTTGCTGCTCTTCTTTGGACACACTCTAGCACCAAAATACCCTTGTAGTGAGATGCCCAAAACTGAACAAAGTACTCGAGATGTGGCCTCACCAGTAAAACCACTTCCCTGAAATTCCTGATTTAATTCTTAATTTAGCTCCCTTTAATTCCTAGCTAGAGGAATTCCTGCTAAGTTTGGTTGTTGAGTTACCACTTGCTACAACGCTCAGAGTTAAAGAAAAGTACTGTCATGCCTTTAAGACCCTCATGGGAAAAGCAACAGTCAAACATAGCTGCAAATTCCTTCTAAGCTTATAGCTCAAACCATTAAGGTTTAATCCTTTACATATTCCCAGGTTCTCTTTGTTCAGACATCACGCTTAAAGGCGAGGATCCAACTGGTATTATATCTCTTCTATGCCCATGCTGTGTTTTAAGTGTTACATACACACATCCCCATTTGTGTATACATATATGCACATACAGATATTTACCAGCAAAAATACACTGTCTCACACAATTTCAAGTATTTGTAAAGGGGGGGGAAGGCATTATTTTGGCTTTAATTCTGCTTTTTTTTTTTTTTAATATGAAAAAAACCCAACAAAAATCCCTGCATCTACATAGTGTAAGGGTGGGAAAGGTCTGGCATCAGCTACACAGGACTGCTCTCATGAAAATACTGTCATCCGTATTGAACCTTCAGTTTAGCACAGACTGGATCTTAGATTACTGCTAATATTTCAAGTACTATAGTAAATGTTGAAAATGTTTTAGAAACACAGAAATACCAAAATAGCTGAGACATGACTAAAGGAACTAAAGGTGATACTGCCTAACAAATAAATCTTTGTTGAAAGTATCGCCAACTATTTAACGATGTAAAATGCAAAATGCTAAAACTAAATGTAAATAAATTCCTATTATACAGTAAAGGATGGAAATAGGAAGCATAAAACATTTGTAAACAGCCCCCTTTAACAACTGATGCAGAAACACATATTTTGATAGTACATCATGTGTTGTCATTGTCATATATGTAAGAACGCTAATATTTTGGATTCCAAAAGGTTTTCTAGCTTCTTTAGGCCACATAAAATACAAAAAAAAATTGATAATAACATTAATTAAATTCCTTCTCTTTCTAGTATTGACTGATATTGTTAATAAACTCAAAGGGGGTTAGAAAGAAATGGGAAAATATTACTTAATATGATGGATAAGCTAGCAAAATCAGAACATTATCTGCTTGACTACACAAGTGAAATAATAATGATTTGCATTAAAATAAAATTGAAATAATATACAGCTTGACTTAGAATTTTGTAATATTTTAGATATAAACTTTGTCTTTTTTCCTAACTTGTTCTTCCTAAAAATGAGACAAATGATTTAGAATAATAATATAGCTAGGTGAAGACATGAAATACATTTGTGTTACGCCAAATGCTGAGAATCTCTGATCTTCCCCCCACCTTTTCTTTTCAAAAATTCAAGCATAGCTTATATACCATTTTTCCCATGTGTGAACAGTTCTGCATACTTCTGCATATGCCCAAGTTTTTACCAGTATAGCTCAGCTCAGTTTAATTGCACAATTCCCTCTTTAGGCTTCCTGATTTTGCTCATGATATGTAAATTCCAATTGTATAGAGAAACGGGCTATTGTTTAAGCAGGAAACTGGCAATGGAAAAACCACAAATGTTAAAATTTACTTGACAAAGTTTTGCATGATTCTTTAAGAAACAATCCCAGGGAAGGCATATGCAATCAAAAGAGGAAGTTAAATACTAAGTTTATACTATACAGTGATGCTGCCTAGTGCTAATTATGTTGAAAAAAAGTAGCATCAAGCTAAAAAGAAAAAAACAAAATTCCAGACTAATGTGTCATTCCTCATTGGAGAGGTTTTCTGTCTCTATGAAAGAATATGAAAAGGTTAACAGATTATTCATTGGTCTGAAGCTACTACCTGTTATTTCCTGCAGAACAGAAAAGATGCCTTTGCTTTAAAGAAGAAATACTTTGTATTTGCATGTGCATTGAGAAAGGCAAACCTGTCTTACATGAACACTGGAAACTAATATACTGCATAAAATGAGGAATTAATAATAATTCAGCACACACACACACACAAATCAGTACTATTAACATTTTCACCAGTACTGAAACCAATCACAATTTCATAAGTATTTAACAAGATTGCCATTTGATAAAAAACTGCATTTAAAATGCTCACTTAAATTTGAATAACTTGATTTTAGGCAAGAAAGACTTAAACAGAAATAAAAGAAAAGAAAGTATAGATTTGAAGACTATTATTTTTTTTTTTTTTGCTATATTGGTTATAGAATATCTTCTAAAATAACTCAGAAGATGCTTTAAGAAGGCTTGAATATGTTAATTCCACAGAAAATGTCCACATTTCCTTTATTTAAAATCAATTTAGGGATTTCCTTAATACCTGATTAACAAAAGAAATTAATGTCATCTGTCAGATGATTAAATGCCGGGTTGTTTTAAATATCATATTCCTGTTAGCTAAAGATTAAAAGGATTTACCCTAACCTTGAAAGATATTTATGTCTAAAGAATTTAAATGAGATCTTCTCTGATGTCTTCTCTCTTCCAGGCAAACTTGGTAGGAAAAAAAACCCCCAAAACTGAAATAAATAGCTTAACTACTATGTCCTGTGTGACCAGAAAAACCATGTAAATCCCTACGTTATCTAAACATTTTATCAGAAATAATACAGACATATATATAGGTAAAGGTTTCTCCATGGATTAACTTGAACGTTGCACATATGTAGGAGGTATTTTGGTTTTGTAATAATGCCACAGATTCACATTTATTATGAAAAAAAATACTAGGAGGAAAACTAAAGACTACACTTGGTTAAGGAAATGGAATTTTAGCACCTAAAATTAAATAGTGCTTCTAATAAAAAAGTGCCTAGTCATGCTTATTCTCATCAACTGTACTTATGTCCAAAAGAAATCTCGTTGTGCTTAGTATTAGAGATTTTGCAAATTAGCACTATAAGAATTTAATCAACTTCTGGACACACTGATCTCTCTACAGATAGCCTAGTTTACCTGGGATCCTCTTACTGAAATATGCAGCTATTGCTTTTTAGTTCCAAGAGACCATTGGAGCAGAAAAGCAAGCAAAGTGCTGGATAAATTTAACCTGCTATAGTGACATAGAGCTTATCAATAATTGCCTTTCTGTTTGAAAGGTTCAGACAATCAAAAGAGATTATAAAAATGTTAAAAAGCTTGTCAGGGAACTGAATGCAATGCCCTTGTCCCCCTCTCTGGGATGTGCTGTTCTCAAAGAGAGTACAACTCTGCACACCTTCCTCACACAGCTGAAATGAATGGGACTGCTCTCCTAAGTGAAGTGAGAAGCTTTCCACCTGGGTTCAGTAAATTAAATTGTATAATTAAACACCATATTCTCTAGTAAGGCTTTGTTACTTTTGATTCAAATGTCTCCTGTGCAACTCTTTCGGGTACAAATCTCAGTATGCATGAAACATAACAATTCATCACTGGTCAGCTGACAGCCAGAATACCTGGGTTGGGGAATAGATTCTGGTTTCTTGGCTCTGGGAGAGAGTATGCTGAGCGTGCCATGACCCAGAGTGGTGGGTTGGTGAAAATCCTCTGTCATCAGTCACACTGAAGCTTGGGGCCGCCCACTGCCATAAATCAATCAATCAGTCAATCATTTATTAATCAGGTACTTGCATTTTCATAGATAATATCAAACTGGGCACTAGACAATGCTTTCTCTATAATGATAATCTAGCTTTCTATTACAGTGGTGGATTTACCTTAAATGAATCCATCCTTTTTTCTAAAAAAGGTGACATATCAACCTGAAAAGGGCTTTGCCAAATGTACAGAAATAAATGAAGCCCCGCTGAAAGATCAGCACTGCCAAATACATGAACAGTTTGAGCAGCTGAATAGTTCTTTCAAATCATACCAGTTTTTTTAGGAACTGTTATTTTCTGGATTTGGAATTTAGATCCTTAATGTAAGGTTTACATTCTACACAGACTTTGTCACAAGATAAATTTAACTTAAACCAGCATCTTTTCTGTGGACGTCTGACTGACGTTAACCTTACCAGAAGAAAATCCAAATGATGTCTTCCAAGTCTACACGATAGCATGATGTAATGAACATTTTGGAAGGGTGAGTAGGCATGCTCTATTCAAGAAAGGATTTTAGATTCTAAAACTCCTTGACTAGGGTTTTGAAGTTTTATTGCAGGCAATTTTCATGGAACATTTAGCCATAAAGGACCTTCTCATAGAGTCACTGCTTTTTTGTTCTGAAAGTCACATGAAAATAGAGTCCTCTTCTAGATCTAGACTGGCTTAACTGCTTTGAGTAATTCTCTTTTCCAGCCCGTGACAGAGAAGGCCATCTTCAGAGTGACTACGCTGACTACATTAAATGCCTATCAAAACAGTATCTGTAAATGGCACACTACACACTGAAGGATGACCACCTTTAACAGCCTCCCTGATTTCAAGTAATTGGTTGCATTTTTATTCATACAACAGGTGAATAGGACAAACATTTCTATTATTTCATGCAGAACAGAAACCTATGATAAAAAATGGGAAAGAAAAATAATTTCTATGAATTCACTGTGCTCTCTACTTCTATCCTGGAAGATAAAGTGTAAACATAATGACAGAATGTAAATGTATTTTGTTGGAGCCTAAGCACAACCCTTTTGCTCAAATTTCCTCATGTAATTTAACAAGCTATCTGTGTTTAAGAGTAGTTGCTCATTTGCTTGGATATTGAGATAGATGAGAGTTTACCAGCTTATGGAAATCTGCTCTCTTACAGTCACATCTGCATTTTCCAAGCTGTCCCCAAACCTTCAACCAGCTAATACTCCAGAGACTGGAGTGGGGTCCAGTGTTCCTGACTTGGAAAAAAGGGTTTTTAAAGAGTCACCATAGTAGCTCCTTTCTCCTGGCTTATGTGGCTAAATACAAATGGGACAGGATCTCTCTCTGGAGACTGTAAGTGGCACTTAATTTTCCTGCTGACTGTACAGGCTACCAAGATACTTGAAGAAGAGGGGTGTACCATGAATCTGAAGCACAGGGACAGGCAGGATAGCTCCTCTACCTGTTTTGTTTTATTTTTTCCTAAGTGCTGAGCCACTGCAACACTCATGGGGCTGTGGACCATGTGACCATTTAAGTACTTGTGAAAATCAGATTTTACATATTTTGGAATAGACTCATAAAAACAGAGGCAGGTTAATGATCGTTTATGAAAATCTAAAGCTTATTTGTAGAGAACAAACAAGTCTGAAAATTACATTACATTAAAATCAGTCTTTGGGAGACAATTATTTCATCTACTGATGAAAAATGGTGATGATCACCTCTCTTTTACTTGCTAAGCTTTAGCAGTATTTAGCAACTAATCACACTAAATAGTCTAAACACTGTGTACATGGGACTGAACCTAAACCTTGTTTTCCCCTTGGTGGGATTTTTTTTTTCAGATTACATTTCAGTTTCATCTATTACTCAGCAAACTGAGCAGTATTTCCTGTGAACCCTTTCATGATGAAGGACCTGAAAGCTAACTTTCCCAAAGGATGGCTGGCAACTCCACTTCAAGACTAAAGTCATTGCTTCCTCTTGGTCTGTCAAGTTCTACTTTTCTATAATTTAAGGACAATACATTTATGCATTTTACAACTTTTCCTTGTTTGACTGTGTTAGGATAGTGCCAAATTACACACTCATGTCAAATAAACCAACTCAAGGAGTGAAATCTTTTTTTTCCCCAAAGCACAAGGATGGTAAACACTGTCACCTCACTCACAGACAGGAATGCTGACTATTTACTTTCTGTGCCTTTTCCATGGCTCCCCCACCTAACAAGTCTATGTGTCCCACTAAAGGCACATCACAGCTATGAACTGTAAATCCTGGTACACTGGATAGAACTCGTGAAGTGGAGGGTACAGGGCATGACATAGCTCTGCAAACACAATGCATAAGGTATTGTGGACTTTCAGAGCTTTCCAAGTGAAAACAGGCAACAAAGCCAATGCCTCCTCCTCCTCAAGCCTGAAGCTCTGGCTGTGGGAAGTTAGAAATCTACCCATCGTTCTCCTGAGCCAGAATAGCTACAGTCTTCTCCTGAGCATGCTTATCAGAAACTACAAACCTATTTGAGAATAGAGACCAACAGTTCAAAGAATGAAACTCCCCTAGTCTTGCCTATTGATAAATGGGCACAATGTTCCTGCTACAGCAAACTGAATGAAAATGACACACAAATCTTTAATCCTTACTTTTGATAGGATCTTGGGAATCCCGGGACACATTGGACTAGTGAGACCATCTCCCCAGTAAAGTTCAAACGGGTGCAAAAGTTTCAGTGCTTTTGGGAGGGGCCTTACAGAAAGTACCTGTGAAATCAGTAAGGTTGTTTCATTGCTTTTCCTGGGAGCAGGATCAGCCCGGTGCAGAGAAGTTCCTGGGTACCAGAACTCTGAGCTCTGGACTGTCGGGAGCTACGTTCCTTGCAAGGTTTGTTCTGTCCATCTGCTCTGCCTTTCTGTTTAAACACAGCATATGGGCTAGCCTGAAAGTCTTTTTCTAGAACCACTTCTATTGCCAACTTAACTTGTCTTAATAGATTTAATTTCCTACGCCTTCCATCTCACTGACTTGTGGAAAAACGTTGCATTTTTCAGGATTATACGTTGAGAGGGGATACATTGCTTCACTTGGTCAATGAAGTTAACGGAGTCATTGCAGTTGCTACTGCAAGTTTTGGCTTTGAATGGCCCAGAGAAATGTCTGTAAAACACTGAGCAGCACAGCGAAATTTCTGCACACTGCTATTCTTCCTTATCAGCATGGCTGAAGCTGGCACCCTGACATCTGTTCAATCTGGGCTATTTTTTTTCTTATGCACTAGCTGATTTTGTCAATGTCGTTAGGGGCTGCTTCATTTAAGTTTCACTACATAGGCATATTAATAATTAATTATTATTATTATTAATAATAATTTTACAGCCTTAGTAAAAGCCGAAGAGCTTACTGACCCATGAGAGGAGCTTGCAGGAAGCAGTGTGCATACCTTGCTTAGGGCAGCCACTACTGGCTGCAGGTGGGGAACTAGTTTCGGACTCCTGCCTTCTCTCCAATTCACAGTCAGGAGTTTACTGGGGAGTGCTGCAAGTGGGAAATTGTTGCCTGTGCACTTCCTAGCTTTTCATCCTTCACAAGCGTGGCAAGTCATTAGGGGATGACACCAGTCCCCAGCTATGGATGGACCTTCTGTCAGTGCATTTTCTATTCTGGCAGCTATGGGATGATTCCTGTAACGCTGAGCAGAATTGGAAAAGTGAGAGAGGTTTTCATGTCTCTGCTAATGCAGTCACATTTGGACTAAAGATATTGACTACTACTGTATCAGCAGTAAACATACCTTCCCTTCTTTCCCCATTAATACAAAGTATAATACTTCTACTCTTTTTATTCGTCCTTCCTTACTGTAAACACGTACCTTTAAAATATACCACAGTTCAAACTCTTTGGTTGCACTGTTTCTCCCACAGTAAAGTAAGCGCTGCTGATTTTTTTTAAGCATGTGATGCTTTGAGTTTTCTTGTATTACAACACAAAATTATGCCTCTCTTTAGGCCACCACTTCTATGAAAGTCATTGTGTAGATACTTCAGCACACAGGAAGAAATTGCTGCTGGTTGTGCGATGGGATTTCTGTGCAGTTAAAAAAGGCAGTGCAAGACAGTGCAAAGTGCTGACCATATTACACTGTCAACTGTATGTTCACTGTTTTTACTGGCATTTGTGTTTTAATGGGACAAAATAAAGATTGCATTGATCTAGTTATCTGTATATCTATATATATCTATATATATATCTATTACATAACTAGATGACTATTAGTATAATACAAACTCTTCTAGTTTTCCTAGAATAAAAACATTATTTTCCCAACAGTGGTGAAATTCAAACAGCCCATAATAACCAGCCTACTACAGACCAGTTTAATAAATATTATGACTTTACAGAGACTACCGGATGTCTTTTAAGAAACAAAGAGTATTTTAAATTAACTATTTGAACATCCTGATGAAAAGAAACCATATTTATCCAAGGCTCAGCAGCATATTTACTGAGTATACAAATATGTCGCACAGACTGACCTTCTTTTTAAGATTTTGTGAAGCCTGTAGGAATTGGCCAATCCAGAGATTAATAAAATGCTTCCTGAGAACACAGACAATCTGTCTGCTGCAAACATCCTGGAAGCTACCTCAAAGGCTAGCCCACCCTATTTTCCATACCACAAGTATGTATTTGTGGCTGCAGAGAATGTTCTTTTAAGCATGCAAGGTACTTAGTACCCAGGCATGCTTAGGATGTAAATACATTGCCAGGCATTCAGATTAGCAGAATGTCCTTTAGGTAGCAGTATAGTCAGAAGCCATACAGCATATAGACTATCTCATGCATGGAGCAACCCTAGAAACTGCTTTTCATAACAGCATTATATATGCAGACAGAAGTCTGGAAGAGAGCCAGACATTGTAAGAACCTCTAAGAGATCATGGTGCAATAAAGT
This sequence comes from Actenoides lindsayi, assembly GCA_025331215.1. Taxonomy (NCBI): domain Eukaryota; kingdom Metazoa; phylum Chordata; class Aves; order Coraciiformes; family Alcedinidae; genus Actenoides; species Actenoides lindsayi. Next base: position 30,759 of record WTSP01000225.1, on the reverse strand, counting down.
TCAGCCTCTGTGGTGCAGCCACCCACGTGCACAGAAGTCAGACTACGCACACTTTCAGTGTGTTGCTGCCTTGTGTCAAGAAAAGCCTACTCTAGCTCATGTTTGTTCCCACCTCTTAATGGGACAGTTGAGTACCAGCTTGTTACTTGGAACATCTTCACATATGGTATCCCTAGGGCTGCCAAGGATGACTGATAATACTGGAAGTGAACAATGGGAGAGACTCAATAATCATCTTCCTTACTCCTCAGACGTGACACAAGCAGGGCTGAGGCATGCAAAAGAACAGCATTTCAAACAGAAGGTCAGCTTCTGCCAGTTTGAGAACGGGTGCATGCACTTCATGTAACTAAGTTCCTGTGCAAAATACGTACAACAGACTGTGCCACTGTGAACCTTCCCTGCTTCACCATTCTTATGCCTCAGCTTTAAATAGGACCTGAACTTTTGTGCCACACAAAGCTATCTTCGATGAGATTACATATACAAATATCAGTTAGGTAAGCTGTGAAATTCCACGTAGCAAGCAGGCCTTTGAGAACTAAATCTGCAGGCTCATACTCGCATGGAATGTGATTCGGTTTGGAAATATTGCACAGGAATTACTTTAAATGTTGTCATTTCCTAAGCAGACACATGTTTTAAAAGCTGTATAGAATGTCACTTCACAGGATCATATTACCATATCCCAATTAATTTCTAAGAGGTCAGCAGGCCTGTGGCAATGATATGGTACTACAGACTCCATAGACTGTCTGAAAACCAAGTCTGTGCTGCTACTGTCTGCCAGCTGACTAGAAATGGAACTATTAAGTTTCAGCCCAGCTCCACATGTAACTGGTCCCTCAGCATCACTCCTTCAGATACTCTTGTTTACAATCTCATGAGGAAATTTGGGAGCTGAAGGGCTGGAAATCAGGAACCTCCCCAGGACAGGGTGGGGAGGTGTAAGAAGGAAAAGTACAGTAGGAGAACTTGCATAGGTTTGTTCTATGAACAGGGGACTTCACTCTCCAGGGCTGTCAGACCCAGCACTTTCTGTATTAATTCTTTTGAAAATCAAATTCACATCCCCTTTTCACCACGACACGTAATTTCAAAAGATCTTTCTACGTTAAAATAAGAAATAAAGGAAAAACTCATAGCTCCAAGGATCTGAAATTTTAAACTCCTAGGTGAAATTCCAATCACATAAAATTTTTGGTCTAAAGTCTCTCAGCCCCCAAATTTGGGTAACCATATGAAAGATGATGAAGCTAGAAAAAAAACCCCACGCCTTACCTTCTTGTAGAGACTTCTCAGGTCTCTGTACTGCCACATGCTATTGAGGACCTGAGATGCTGCTTTCACCACTTTTGGCGAATGCCTGTTACACACATATATTAAAAAAGGAGAGAGAGAGAAAGAAAGGGTGAGAAAGAGACTGTTAAGTACAAGACTCCATTCATACCAATTTTCAAACGCATTGCTATGGATTTAAACCCACAATTAAAGTCTGTTTCAAATGTACCGTAAGACCTTTGGTTGGCACCTTGGAGACCAATGTGGTTTTAAGCAAGGTTCACCCATGTTCTTTCTACAGTACTATTTATTCAGTGAGGAGCAACATGCGCGTTCCTCAGCACACTGAGAACAAGGATTCACGCTGAGAGCACAGGAAGAGGAATGGGAGAGGTAGCAACTGGCAAAATTGTTGAGGATCCAACCGGTATTATGTACATCTAAGAAGATGTCCTGGCTACAACTTTTGGCATAAAGGACAAGAAGTCAGAGCCAGGGTTTCTTTGTCTATAAGCTGCCAAACTTCCAACTCTTGACAGCAAGCTCAATGCATTAAGTGCCTCTTAGCAGTGACCAAAAGAAACACTCTAGATGGGTGATGAGCACTGGCTTTGAAATGCAGAGCCAAGATGCAGAAATACAGCTGACTGTAAAGAGTCATGACAAATTTCATTAGAAATCCAAATTGGGACTTGCATCTTGCTCACACCATTACCCTTTAATGATGGCAATGCAATGACATGTTGAAAACCATGTATAACTTCATGGGCTTTCTCTACAGAAAGGTTTTGAAAGAAGCACTAAGCTATTGTTATAATCAACTGGAGCCATATATTCCTCTTGTGATAGGTGACTTTTAAAAAATTAAAAAAAAAATAATCAGAGAGCATCCAGCTCAGTGAAGAGGGGTCAAATAGAAAAGGCCTGGGGAGTTAACCCAGCCCACTGAGGAAGCATACACTGTGCTATACCAGTAACACACAAAAAGTGGTAGAGTTATAGAAAACCTCGCAAAGGCCAAAGTCTGGAGTGAGAATTGATGCAGTTTAGGTCAGTAATTGAGGTGATTCCTGTTTTATTTAGAAGAGGATTGTAAAACCAAAGAGAAACCAGCAAATCAGCAGCACATGCTACTGGTTTGGGCAGGAGGTCTTCTCGGGGGTCGGGCTCTGGTGCATCCTGTGACCTCTGAGAAGGACCCCTGGTAGGCTGACACTCAAGCTGGTAAAGCAATGTTCATGACACGACTGATTCAATCAACTCACACGGCATTTTCCTAGTAATTTTTTCTCCCTTTTCTTCCATTTCTCGCCCAGAGTACAGCAGTAGGTGGGTAACTGGTGAATAAAAAGGAATTTGATAAATCCTTTCAAGCATAATTGTTTTTATTACACTCCCAGCTGTACTGGCTAGTGGGGTGCTGGGATCATGGACTAACCAGGAAAATAACTGCACCAATCATACCGGGAGTACTGAGGAGAAACAGGAACTATGTGAAGCCAATATGGGCTTGGCTGATAGAACCTCATGAACACCAGTTCTCTCGTGGTGTCCTGCAGAGAAAGCGCTCAAGCCCTGGGCATATTCAAAAGGCTAGCACTGCTGGCACTGACACATACCAGGATGCATGGCAGGCTAGTATTTCACACTTGTAAAAGCAGATGCTTCCTACTGAACAAGATCAATTCATACTCAAGTGTTTTACTGTATTAAAGTGAGTATGCCAGAATTTCCTACCCGTCCAACAACCAGCAATCTGATTTTTAAGCAATGGATTACCTATAAGAAACAAACCCAAAGCAATAGTGCACAATACTAATGTTTCTGAAAGCTGAAAAATGGATCTTTCCCTTAAGATGGGCATTTGAGAACTGTGAGTTGACAAGTTTTCTTGTTCTAGACCCGTGTAACCTGGATCAGTAATAACACAGGACTGCAACTGAAAGTACTGGAGAGGAGGGATACGCATCATGATTTGGGAGGGCATTTTGGAATTACTCAGCACTACGTGGGCTAAAAACTTTCATTCAACACAGATATGTCTTTCACAGTGATAAGTGATACTTAGACAGGGTATCATACCCTTGAATCCTCCTGAAACTGCCCATGATACTTTGAAAATTCCAGAATCAACAGGTATTAATCATCTCTGCCAGATAATGAACAGGTAGACAAATGCATTATTCTGAGGAAAGACACATTCAACTTAGGTGGATATGAACCTGCTTGCAGTATCAGTACATTTGATCTAGAAAATATAAACAAAGGTTTTAAATAGATTTAGTAATAATAATAAAAAATGCAAATGTAAATAAATTGGCAGAGCATGGGGAGCTCCCACAACTGGAATCACGTACTTTGTTACGCTGCTGCTTTTTACCCCTTACAGTCAGAACATGAGAATGCTTCAATAATGAATTTGGTATGAAAAAGAAAAGGGTGAGAGCAGAGGAAAAGAAATGCGATTAAATTATATTGGCAATGCTCTGATCACATAGGCGAGCATAAGTTCTCATACCAAATGTAGGGTGCATAAATCTGTCCTTCAGGTTGTGGCCTGGCTTTGTGGGGCTCTTTTAGAGCTCTGATGCTGCGGTAGGCTGTGTGCTGACAGCTTCAAGTAGGTGGACTGATGGGTTTTGTACACTACAGTGAAGGCTTTTTTGCTCTCAAACTGCCATTGTCCCATTGCACTATACTTCTGCAGGTTGACAAATATGAGAACCAGGCTATCTGTTTTAGGCAAAAGAAGGATAAAGAGTGAAATCTTCATGAAGAGTGCGGACACAGGAAAACAGACAAGATGAAACCACATCTGCTCTGAACACGCCACAGTCGTGCGTAAGACTTCTGCGTGTTTTGTTGCCTCACAAAGCAGCCTGCAGGTACCCTAACGCTCTCTCAGAACCAGGGTGGTAGGAAAATCCATGGATCCATTTTTCCACTATGCCCCACTCCACCAGCAAGCCGGTGGTCGAGAAAAGGGTGCTGTGAAGAGGGACAGTGACCTTACGTTCTTCAATCCCAGAGCGAGAGGAACGGTAACAGCAGTGCAGCGGGGGTCCTTTGCTTTCACAGGACCCCTCCACCTGAATGTCACCCCTTCTGCAGAGTGCAATACGGCAGCTGCTCTGTTCCCTAACGTTTCTCAGGTTCTTCTGGAAGTGCTTAGAGGCAGCAGCTGCTGTAGCTAATTACTCTTCCCCAGACTGCACACGCAGTGCACTCCACGGACGGGTGATGGCACGTCAAAAATCAACCACAGCCGAGACTTTTGCTATTGGTATTGTCTGTTTCTCGTCACCTTTCACACTGGGCAGTATGCTTCCTGACGAAACTACAGAATTCAACTTACAATTGCACAGGGGGAGGCAAACACATTCAAGGGCTAGCAATAACTACCGGGGACGTTAACAAAGGTGCAAGGTGATTTGCAAAACATACTTGTCTCCTTTACTCTTAGATATGCCAACCAGTTTCTCAATGCCGCCTGCGTCTCGTAAGGCCTTGGCATTCTCCATGTTTTTAGTGATGACTTCGTGCAGAGTGCAGCAAATGGCAGTAACGGTGTCATCAGACATGGCCTTGCTTGCCGAGTTGTTGCTGTTGTTAGCGCCTGGCAGTCGGTGGACCAGATCCCTCATGGCATACTTGCCTTTGTTGAAAGAAAATGAAGGGAGAATTCAGTAGATACAGCAATAAAGGGTGACGGAGCAGTAGCACAGGGAAAACACGCGAGACCGGCATCACCGTTCGCATCATTGCATGTCATCTAATTCACTGCTGACGCTATCGCGGAGTAAGCTACATTGATACAACTGCACCTTCAAGCATTTCACACATCGGGGACTCCGTTAGTATTCCCATACTGCATCAGTTGAAGGCTTCAGACGTGGCTACATCATGCCCTTCGGAGAACGAGACAAGGGTAGGAAAGGCCACGTATAAAGATAATCTGGGTACTACAGGTTAACAGAACCTGGCGTGTCCTCATCTCCAACCACAGAACTCGTAACTCGTTGCTATAAATAAAACGTGCACCAGTTATTTAAAAACACTATAGTGAAAGCAATGCCAATGCCATTATTATTTATGAAAAAGTCTTCTCTGAAGGCCCGGTTTCACTGTCCAAGGTTAATTCTATACTACAGTATTGGGTACTATACTGGGTTTGTTAGGGTTTCTTAGATTTTCCTGCTCAGAGAGGACACCATCTCTCCACACGGTCTTAGTTGCATGCATGGTACTGACCAGAAAGTGAGCCAGAGCTCTAACCTCTATTCCTGTCTGATATTTGGTAAGTTCTGCAACACTAACCTCCAGAACTTAAAAATCTCCTAAAATGAAAGGCGCAATGCATTTTCACAACAGTCACATTGAACTGAAGACATAATAAAGAAATTCTGTTGATTATGGTTGGACTCCATGATCTTAAAGGTGTTTTCGAATCTAAATGATTCTATGATTATTTTAATTTATTTAAATGTTTATGTGAATAAAGATTGCTTTTTGCAGAATTTCACCCGAAAGTCCCGTAGTGCTTGTGAAAATAAGCCGAGCAACTTCTGAGAATAAAATATATATGTAGTTTAAATGTAAATACATGTAAATGTAGGGCTGGGTTAGCACAGGCACAGATATATGAGAAGCCTCACACCAGTTCTGGAGGGTTAATATTGCAGCAAAACTGCCTCTCAGTCCTTCAATGTGATGAAGACAAGGTGAGAGAGGGTGAGGTCCTGATGAAGTTTTTGCTAAGGTGAATGAAGCAACTGTGCATCACCTTCAGTGCAGCTGTGCTGGGAATGTGCACACAGCCATCACCGCTGAGTGTATCATGCTGGATGAAAAGGACAGGAAAATGGGGAAAAAGAAACCTAATCTACATGGCATTTTATGAATTAAATAATCAGGTATGATTATTGTGTGCAATATGATAATTTAATCAGATTTTTTTTGAAAACCTATAAAAAGTTCTGATCAATTATTATTTATGAGTACTTATGAAAAATCTTCTGTCTGAATTCATCCATTCAGTTGTCTGTGTCCATATTGGAAAGCAGAGGTAAGAGGAAAACCACATTGTTTAGCTATCAAATGTTAAACTACTTTTATTTTTCGCAATTTTGCCTTCTATGGTAGAAATACAGCCACTCATTTGGAATAGAATCTTCATAATACAGCTAAAAAACTAAAATCTCTATCCTGAAATGGTAAAAGTTATCAAATAGACTTTGTGGTAACGTGAGATATTAGAAACTACTCACCCTACACCATGTACAAACATCCCTCATTACAAAAAGCATAACATTACCAATAAAATGTGTGCAGTGGGACTTGAATATCACCAGTGTGCTGCAATACAAATACAAATCCTGTCCTTAAACATTTTTATTTCTTTGCACTTAATATTTAATTGGCCATTTGCATGATTACCTTTTCAGCAATATTATTATCAGATGTGGTACAGATGTTAACATCACTTTCTCTTTCAGAAATGGTTTGAGCAAGCTGAAAATCTTTTTTTTTCTCATACACATATATGAAACACTGTTCAAGAACAGCCTGAAATGCTACTGCTTACATCTGTTACTTACATCTGCATCTGTTTGTTCTATGCAACATGAACACATTAATAGTCGCTTATCACTCAGAGTGATTACTTCAGTCTGTAGCAAATAGTAAATTAAGCTTGTGTATTAAAAAACAACAACAGACAAAACCCCACGATTTCCTGTAGCTTTTACTCTTCTAATGCAGTGTCTGCCACTGGCTAGGAGTAAGTACAAGTAGATAGATCAGTGAGATTTTCTGCTTTACTCTGTACACATGTGCAGAACAGACCACTATTTTTTTTCCTTTCATACCTCATGTTAAGTGCAACAGAGCATCCCCCCATCTCAGACCCGTGGTGGAACCAGAGGACAGCGAACATTCCATTAGCAGCCAAAGACTCTGTGCACTGGGTATAAGGAAATCTGTGCGTCTGTCTCGAGCAGATTTCTTCCCTGGACCTGACCTCCTATTTCAGGCAATAGCATTCACACCAGCACACACGCCTAGACACACAAGATGCTTCTTACAATGAATAAAGGCTTTGGAGCTATCAGGAAAAGCTCAGTATAAAAACTAAAAAAAAAAAAACAACACCCCACAATCAAGAACTGCCACCTCCAGTAATGCTTCTCACACATGCAGGTAAAGCAGCACACCAGCTAGAAGAAGAGGGGAGTGGCTGGCCTACGGAGTTGATCTAAGCCACTGTTTACATGGTCTTAAAAATCTATTACAAAGTGTAACTGGTAACATATTTTCTGTGGGTTTAGAATTTGGAACGCTTTGTTATCTATTTGAAAATATATTTGGGATGAGAAAAAAAACCCTGCCTTAACCATAAAAAGTGTGTCTTTGATTAAATTTAATGCAAAATATATGAACTTATATTGAAAAAGCAGTAAATTTGCTTTAAAATGAAGTCATGAAAGTTGAAAGTCAAGAACTATTCTTTATACTGTGGAAAACATTCCACAGTAACTTACTTGCATTCTGAGTGTGTTTCCTAAAGCTATACATATAGCTAGGTAATAAATTACTGTACTACATTCACAGAAAGAAAAAAACCAAACAAACCCAAACCAGTTATTTAACTTATCTCAGATATGTTCCTGCTGCTTTACAATAGACATGAAGGAGAGAAGAGTCATATTTTGCAGTGTTAGCTGTAGAAGAAACCCTGCTCTAGTTCAGAGTGATGTTAATGTTGAGCAATGCCAATGAAAGCACAGCTACTGCTACCACCAGCCCAACACAGCTGACAACACATCTGATCCTTGACTTTGGCATTAGTGTTACAATCTGTAGAGTGTTTGCTTTTAGAGTGGGGTTTTTTTTTGACCTTAAGAACCTCTTCTGAAAGCAGCCCAAAATATATGATGGCAACTAGTTTTGTAATGTCATCAAAGTTTTATCTAGCACTACTAGCAGGAAGGCTGGAGAATTCAACTTGCAGCTCAAGAAGCCTCCCTGAGCTGAAGAAGTGAGAACTGGTTGAGAGCCCTGAGAAGAGGGGAGGATGTGTGTGAAAATGATCCTAAAAATAAATAGCATTGTTCATTTTCATTAGGATTCATAAGGAACTGCTTTGATTACAAATAAATTGATTTTTGTATTTGATCAACATTACACATTGTAAGACTCAACAATTATTTGATGCTTTTCAAAAGGATTTACATAACATGATTAAACATAACCCCCAGCTTGACAAGGAAAAAAGAAATCATATTTATTTGTTCAGTTTCACTCATAAAGGAAGGAAGGAAGACATTACACAGCCATAACGTGGCTATGGAAAGGGGTTGTCCTGTAGGTGTTTGGGATGGCATTTTTCTGACACTATGCATTTAAAAGTCAGATTTTTCTAAGATATGATTTCCTTCACTTTTATACTGAGAGCAGGATTCCTCTGTTACCACATACTAAGTCTCTGGCTGTTAGATGACAACGTTTGCTTACTAAACATTTCAACAATGCAGATGTAACATCTTTTCCTTTGCATGATAAAGTCTCATTAGCACCTTAGCACATGACTCTGTTACTTATTCAGGAAACTTTTTCCTTCAAGCTGTCCTAAGAATGATTCTGCCTCCAGAGCAAAACAGGAGAGCAAACTATTCTTCTAGTAAATTTAACAGGAGTGAAATCACCATAGACAAGGTTCCACTTCTGAAATATTTCCCTGCGATCGCCTTGAGACAAATTTGCTGCTGATGTAACCCCACTGACTTCATTTCCATTCTCACTCATCTCTGAAAAATGACTTTGTCACATTGGCACATTCATTAAATAGTTCTGACACGGTTCCTAGTTTGACAGAACAGGACTAGGAAAATTAACCTACCGAAAACACAAGAAACCTCAGATGCTAATTCAAACTAAGAACCCTGTCCTAGAGGTAGAGCTTGCTCTAACAAAAGTAATACATCACCATTTCTGTCCTCCTCAGAGATACCCATGAACTCACATCGTGTAGCCAGATAATGTAAAACCAGCAAAATGCCACCATATTTTGTGGCAATGGTACAGGTAAATGATTCCAGAGCTGCTTACGTCACAATATATGTGAATTTTGTTCTCTTCTTTGTTCTAACACATGTGCTCCACTTACATTTCCAGACATACGTGTTTTTGTGCATTTTCATCGTCCTCGTGGTTTTAATATCGTTCAACTTCAGTATTTCACAGTCTTTATGGAAAGAGTATTACTGGGAGAGCTTTTATTATGGCTTTCAATCATTACTTAATAAATGTGCCCAAACTGTCTACTTCGTTCGGATGGAACAAATTTTGATCACGAGTCAGTGTATTCAACTGACAGCCTAATAAATGAGTGTGTATTCATCACATGATACAGTGGCAGAAATGCTACTACTGTATTTAACAAATAGGTCATTTGTGCATTATGCTCCCTCTTGTCAGACACCGTTGGTTTAAGGTGTAACAGATAATCACTATTGGCACCAGTGTAGGACCTGCAAGTGCCCCTCAGGGTCCAGCTGTTGCTGTTCCAGAGGAAGCCTGTCCCTTCTTGGAACACTGGCAATCTTCTAGTACATCCTGAGGTGCAAAAAGGGGTGGAAGATGCCACGAACATAAATATGCTTAGTACAATCTGTAGCCAACTGGACTCAGACTGCCTTGACCGTACAAGGGATTTTGTAGGCAGTAATGAATCCCATGTGATTTAAGAGGGTAAAGGCTTGTTAGTTTTCATAAGGAGATTTTCTTCTGCCACCAAAACACCCGAGGGGGAAAAACTGCCCTGAATTTTAAAGGCAAAATAGGCTAAAAGGTAAGAAATGCTGTCAACAGACTGGGTCTTAGAGTTAAACGTGCAATTTTTTGCAGGACGGAGGAGGAAGCAAACCCAAGAAGATGAAGCAGGGTAATGCCAGAGCTGCTGGACCAGCAGAAAAGGCAGAGGATGGAAGGAGACAAAGCTTTATTTTTGAAAGCAAGGAAAGCTGCAGTACTGAGGATGAGACACTTGTCCCTGTGAGTAGATGATCACTCCTCAGACTATGGGGAGCACCAGGACATGCGTAGGTGAGACAAGAACAAGACATAATCTACCTGACATGGCAATGTTGATACGTAAAGGAGGACTCCTATTTTAGAGCACAAACTGAAATAAGGGTCATTAATAGCCACTGCAAAGTTTAATGTCCTCTTGCTCAGAGGTGAATGCAACAACTGCCTCCAGACAGGATTTCCAGCACAACCACTCCATAATATTTAGTCACTAGCATTGCTGACTGCAGCGTACACTGAGTATGAAGGAACTCTAAGTCACAACAGTTTGCATACTGCACCTCTCTTTTCCCTTTGTCTGGTGACTTCTGGTTTGAAGTGACTTAAATTGTTGACAGAGCAGATTTATGAAACTCAAAGGCAGTGGCTACTGTCAAACCCTCATGACCTGATCAGTGCTAGCTGATGTCTGTGATGTTGCTCAGCACAACCGATCCGTTTCTTCTTCCCAAGACTGCTGTGCATAAAGTAACATTGGAAAAGAAAACTGGAAAAAAACCTGAGCAGTAGGACTGAAAAGCATACAACCAAAAAGCATGGGCCTCACCACTTCTAGCAAGGGTCAGAGAACAGAGGATTTTGGATCAGCTTGGCATTTAGGTGTAGAAGGAAAGAAAACCATTTTTACGCATGTAGAGGGCAATTCAGGTGTCCAAACATAGGAGGTTAATAATGTTCCCAATTCCCTTGGATACCAGAGATATCTGCACAGAGGTAGTAGACCTGTGGAATATACACAGCCTTCTGGAAAAGCAGGTGGAGACAATGCAGGATACACTATGGTCTTTAATGTTTAATGCTTATCTTTAGGCACCTGAATCTCATTCTCAATGTTTGGCCAAAAATGTTTTTTAGGTACCCAAATCCTTTGACTTCTTACGTTAGGGATGTGCACAAGCATTTGTAATCTCCTGCACTTCAGAGTAAATGCCTATGGACATTTCACTACATAACCTTAATGGACAATAGTACTGCAATTATCCCTACCCAAAACAATTTTCATCTCAGATCAATCACTTGTAAAGGAATGAGTGATGAGTTAACTTCGAACGGTTTGAGTAAGTACCTCACAACTCCTGGGCTGAAGCCAAAGCTTCAGCTCCTTCACATTAAGCCTAGCCTGCTAATTTAGTTGGGATAATGAGTGCTTTGAGATAGAGAACAATGCCAGATTTCACCTCCTTGCAGGTTTATTTGAACTTTAATTTTAAGGCTCTGTGAAGGTAAATTATTTTTGGAGAAGACAGAAAGAATAAAAACCCATCACACACACATGCCCTCCTGTGCCCCCAAGCACCCAGGTGCACTTTGCTCACGGCTGCTGAGACAGAACAAAAGATCAGGTGGAAGTCTCAGATTCCCTCTTCCTCTCAGAAAAATGATACACACTTTTCCACCATCTCTCATGATGAGAGGCAGCAAGATTTCAAGATGTAAGATTGGTATTTGGTATAGACCCCGACAAAAAGGAACAATACACTTCCTGATGTATTGTATGTGATGTCCCATTCATTGGTTTCCTTTTTTAAAGGTCTTTTTTATCAAGAATAAATTCAGCCATAGGTAGTGCAGCATATAAAGCCCTACAGGGAGCAGGAACAGTCATCTTTTACAGTTTCAGGGAAGACATCTCCAAACTTTCCTACAGCGATGAAAGTACGTGAATCACCAATATCTGTGTTGGCAAAGCCAGTTGAGATTTACCTGTCAAAGAATCGAGTATCTACAAGGGTAACCAATATAGAAGCTTTTATCTTTTTTAAAAAGACTAAAGATGCTGATTCTATATTTTGCAAGAGAAAGGTATGGCATGAGGAGAGCTAGGAATGACAAAGGGATGGAAAAGCGGTATGTACAGAAGCTAGTAGCACTGGACAAAGACAAAAGAGGAGCCCGTTGGTATTTTCACCCCGAACGTGCCATGGGAAATCACAACTGGGTGCGATGCAATCGGTGCTTTTCAGCACATTGCTTTTTCAGATCCATGATTCTTCAAAGGTTTTCTTTCCTGTAGCAGCTTTTTAACCCAGTCACCTTCCTCCTTCAGCTTCTCTGCTTCCAGAAAGGTAATTTTCCCATTTCATGTATTTCCTACTTCCCTCTGGCTGATCGTTTTTCTGGCTTTCAACTCATCTTCTCAGGGCTGTCCCCGCTACCCTCTCTTACCTGACTGATATTTTTTTTTCTTTCTTGAGCTGTACCCTCTCAGTCCTTTGGGTCTTAACTGCTAAGCTTTCATGTTCCTTCGCCATCTCTTTCGTATCTGATATTTAAGCGTATTATCTCCGCAGCAGCCTTGCCTGCCAAGCTTTTCCAGCCTCTCCTCACACCAGTTAAAACACCATCAGTTGGATGCTCAGCTAGATCCTGGTTCTTGTCAGGTCCTCGCATGCCCACAACACCCAGCCCAGGCTCTTGCTCTTTAATGTTCTGAAGGAAATTTTATCTAGTTTACAAGCACAGATTGTAGACTTCAAAAGACCAGCGTGTTTAAAAGCTACTGCTCTTGTACTACTCTTGTCTTTCTTGCGTGTCTCGATTCCACAGAAAACTATCTATTTAATCTACTGTTACTCCCAGTACTGATTTCTCTCCTCTCTTAATGGAATACCTTCATATTCTGTATTTCTCTCACACAGCAAGACTGCAGAGACTCAGGCTTTATATTAGCAGTGGTCTTAAAACCTAGAGATTAAAGAACTTACAGGGCTCTTTAGCTGGCCACAAACTGCTCATTCATACAGCGGATTCGTCCCAACACATGCTCCGAAGGCTAGAGCCACGTCCACACTTTGCATGTAGAAGCACTTCAGCTGGCTCCACCTGAGCTAGTGCCAAAACCAGAGCAGAGTATTGAGACCCTGCAGTACGTCTCTGCCTCTTTCACCTTTGCTGCTGTCCTTTTGGCAATTGTCACGGGACGCATGCTGCTACAGAAATGGGAGGAGGAGATGTTTGCAGCAGAACAGCCAGAAAATCAGTACAGAAGAGGGTTTATGGGTACCGTGGCTGAATGGGGTTTCTGTTTCTTAACACCGTGTCTCACCCAGCATAGTGGATGGCTTCTATTTTGGATGTTAATCCATGTATCACCTGAGCAATTGCTCTGCCCTCTCTCTCACGAGGGAGAGGCAAACCAACCATCAAACACAGGCAGCCCAACTCAGGGTGCATTCTCTGCTTTGCAACCCGGTTTTGGCAGATGGGTCTGGGAAGAGGTTGAAGTGTTAATCTGTGGACCGCCTCACCTATGCTGGGACTATTAAAAGTGAGTCAGTTCCGAGTCCAGCTTGACCTGCTTAATTATCTGTTGAACTGGTATGCCAAATAACGAGTCCAGAGAAGGAGAAAAATCACCACCACCAAGCTTCTACTTGTCACCCTCTGCAGCAAAGGAAGGGGCATTTTTTAAGGGAAAATGTCACAAACTCACAGATATTACTGCTTTTCTGTGGTTCCTTCTCCCCTGGTCAGAAAAAAAGGATGCGAGTGATGGCATTAGCTCCTTGCAGTCTTAGCTTTGGTAGGTCGGCTGGGAACAAAAATGACAGACCCAGGCTTTATTGTTCTTAGATCTTTCGTGCTTGGGTTTTATATCCAGAACAGATGAAGTCCACGTGGGCACTCACTCAGGTAACTTCCTTTTTAATTCATTTTGTCTACATATCCTGCAAAGTGTACAAACTGGGAGAGGCATGGAAAGGAGTTGTTAGCCTACCTATTGACTCAGGTAGTGCAAATACATCTCATTAATCAGCTCCTCTACACACCAATGGATTTATTTCTCATTTAGGCTACACTGTCATCTTTCCTTTCAACTTTACTAGCCCAAGGTAAAAAAGATTCTGCAAAGGGAAGTGATTCCTCAGTTTAATTGCTGCAGGCTAAGTTTTCTGATTACTGGAGCTGATTTTAGTCCCTTGCTATCCTCTTCCCCACTCCCTGCAGAGAATAGAGCTTTTGGAAGGCCAAATTTAAAAAAAATTAAAAATATAGTCATTTAATTAATGTTATGATTAATCAGTGTTTCTAAAGTGCTTTGAAGAGGAAAAGTGCTGTGTGAATGTTGAGTGGAATTTTAGTTTTATCTGTATTATTTTCTGAGATAGGATAATTTTTTTTTTTAATAGTCTGATTCAAGGGACTTTAAATTAGGCCATAATGAAGAAATAAGAATGTAATCTATTTTTGGAAAAGTAAGTTTAGGCTTCAAGATCTATGCCCTGATCCAACACCCACTGAAATTAATGAGCCTGTCTACCAATGTCAAAAGGTATTAAAATGGATTCACAAAGAAGCAGCTTTTCTACTTTGTTTTTTTTACTTCATGTCCAAAACAGAACAAGATTCTGACAGGAGACTGATATAGCCAGGGTGAATTGCACCTAGACATTATCCTGCTTTAACTGTCCATGAAGCAATTGCTAGTTACTTGCTACTATTTTTCTTCTTCGCTTCTGCTATAATATTGCCTGAAACTGTACATTAAAATAAAACCAAAATAGATCCTCATGGTATACTCTGCTATTAAAGATTAAATAAAATGCATAGATGTAACTATTCCAACAAATTTCAAAACCACTCCAAGTCATACTGTTCACATATTCCTTAACTGCTGAAATGTTCAAACATTTCTTAAGTCATCACCATGAAAACTCTATCTGGACCAGCTAAGATAATTAATCTGTGCATGATGGCAAAACAACAATACTGAGGATACATCTCAGTATTTCACATAGCTTTACTGTGTACCATACACTAAAATAATTTATATTTCATAACAAAATCCTGGTTAGGATCTATGGCTTAGTGAAGGGGTCTCTCACACTAGTCATGCAGCAGGTAATCAGTTTTATTGGGCATCTTTTAGAGGTCAATTTATTTTGCAGATAATACTAATGGTCTGACATAGTTTAAGTCCTGTTCTTGAAAGAGTGCTTTGTGTTCTTGGCAACATTGTCACTGGAAAAGAGCAAATTATATTGTAGTTTTCTATTTGAATTCACCTGAAGGTAATATAATTTAAGGCCTCAAAACAGTAGGTGTGTAAGCAAGGATCCAGTGCAGAGTGAAATGAGCTTTGTGTTCTCATGGGAAGGGCAAAAATGAATCTGATAACCTTCTTTAACTAATGTATATTCACTTATGTTTTCATTTTGACTACAACGTGATTAGGTTTTTACATTTCTCAAAAAACTTTCTCAGGTCTTCTTAGTTGTACAGCTTATTATTAGCTATGTTTAAAGTAATTGTGACAAACGAATCCTAGTCCCAACCCCTCCATCAGAGCACAGATCTACTAGAGCTCCATCCTGTTCATGCTTCCTCACAAGGTGGGAGTCAAAGAGTTCACAATGTCACTTGGTTTTGGGTTGTGCTACTTCTGTTCCTTTCAAGGTAACAGCTCCAGGTGGCATCTTCATGCTAGTAGCTGACTGAGTCTTTTCTATAGTGGGCCTCACAGAAACCTCGCCTCCAGACATGCATTTGAGCTTGCTTAGTGTCACTAAATTGTTGCCTTTTGTGACCTGAGTCACAGCTGTTCATCTGTATCTAAGTAACACAAAAGAGGGAGGATTCTCAGGACTGTGCACTCACTGAATTTCCTTCTCTTACCTCCAGGACGATGCAATTGCCCACATGGCAAAATCAGAGAGTCCACACATTAGACTTGCTACACTAGACTTGATCTCAAAGTTGGACAGAGGAGATCTGCTTAACGCAAAGCCCATAACCTCTTAGATCCTTCAAGTTCATCTCTTTGAGACCTCTGCAACTTTGGCTGATCTCTGCTATTTCACAAAAAGAGGGGGAGAATCGGGCAAATCTCCCAAAAGTCTTCTCATCTCTCCAGACTTGAGGAAAAAAAGAATCTGCTAGAGAGCAGCTGGCTCCTTCACTCCATGTGCCTTATTCTAAATGAGCAGAGTGCTCTGAAAGACTAGGGTGGAGTCAGACTGAAAAATTTTACATGTACTCAGCAGCCTTTCTGCTTCCCTGTGACACGGCAGAATATAAACTACACTCCGCATTGCAGGGGAAGGCTGGGAGATCAGGTTTGAAGCACCACAAAAGATCCCACTTGACAAAACCAACCAAAAGGCGAAGCTGAGAAACAAACGCTTTCAGACAAACAGAAGAGGTGAGAGATCGGATGCAACGCTGACCTTCTAACCGCAGGAGATTCAGAGGACAATATTGCCAAAGGTAAACTCTTTCTGGATAGACTGCTCCACTGCAAACGTAAAATGAAGTCTGCAGAAGATCATGTTCCCTCTGTGAGAGCACCCGTTGTCCTCAGGGTCACCTTGAAAAATCTGCACACAAATACAGGACTTTGCATATACTCATGCTAACAGCATTCATTTTCCTCTAATCAAAATTAGCACTCTGATTATTTGCTAGAATAACCCTGAGTTAGGAAATCCAAATAATGTATAAAACATACCACTTTAAGAGCACCCTGAGTAGCATACATCTAAGAGATCCTGTAACTTTTCTCCTGAGAGGAGTAAGTGATGAGGCAATTTACTTTCCTCATGCTGCACATCAGATCTACCAAACAGCAGGTAAACTCTGAACACCCTGTGCATTCTTTTTCTACACGGAGCTGAATTACTGCCTTATGCTGCAAAATCTGTAAACTTGGACTAGGGAGCTTTTTTTATCTTTCTTAGGGATGCAGAGGACTTCCTCAGATTTTGAGAAGAAAAGCAAATTCAGAGCTTGTATCTTGAATAAAATGCAAGGACAGATGTAAACTAACCGGGTCATTCACTGATTAATTAAAAGTTTCCTGTGTTATAAAGATTAGCCCACCTCTGCTTCTGTTCCCTGAAGGGCTAAGTGTACAAAAGAGAGGTGCAACCATGCAGGAATGAGATACCTAGCTTAGTCATGCTTGACTGTGGACCTTGATACTTCTGGTAGCAAAAATGAAACAAACATTGATGCAAATAATTTTCTGATAAATCACAGAACACTTCAGGTTGTCAGGATTCTCTAGAGATCATGCAGCCTGCTCAAAGTAGTGACAGATTGGGGTTTTCTTGCGTTCGGATGGAATTTCCTGTATTTGGATTTGTGCCCATAACCCCTTGTCCTGATGCTGGGCATCACCAAGAAGAGTTTGTCCTCTTTACACCCTCCCATCAAGCATTTAGATACATGGATATGAGCACCCTGATCATCTTCTTCTTCTTCTTCTCTAGGTTTAACAGTCCTTGCTCCCTCAGCCTCTCCTTGCAGGACAGTTGCTCCAGCCCCATAACCAACCTTGAGGCCCTTCACTGAACTCTCTCCAGTATGTCCATGTCTCTCTTGGACTGGGGAACCCAGAACTGGACCCAATGTGCCAGCTGTGGCCTCACCAGTACTGAGTAGAGGGGAATGACTACCTCACTCAAGCTGCTGGTAACATTAATGCATTAATGCAGCCCAGGAGGCTGTTGGCCCATTTTGATGCCAGGGCATGTTGCTGACTCATAGTTGGGGTGGGTTTTTTTTCATTTTTCTTGGCAATTAAAGTGAGGTTGATGTAGCTGGTACGGTGAACGTAAAAGCATATTTTTAAAGCCCTTAACCCCAACTCTGGCCACTAACACTAAGCCCTCGTAACCTGACCCCTAGCCCGTACCCCAGCACCCTCCTCTAATCCCTAACACCAAGCCCTATCGCAAAGCCAAACACCCAAACCCTAGCCCTTTATTTTATCCCCACCCTAAACCCTTGCCCTGGTCTCTAGCCTTACCTGGCTGTCCCCATCCCTAACGCCAGCCCTCCCTGCTGCTCCTGACTCAATCCCCAACCTCCATCCTGACTGCTTGCCACAAACCCTCTGCAACCCTCACCAAAAGCCCTTCTCTAACTCCAAAGCCTGATCTCTCTACCCAAAAGGGGAGGTCAGTCCCCTCAGATGCTCAAAACCAGAGTCTAAACCCTCCTTCGCGAGCAGTGCTCCTGACCCCAGCTCTCAGGTGCCCTGTGAGGTGGAAGGTGGGCAGAGGCCCATGGAGAGAGTGGGGCCATTGAGGCAGATGGGGGCAAGAGGCCAGAGCTGTGGTGGAAGTGGGGAGGACAGCTGTGCTGGCAGAAGCTGATTGGCCAGCGCAGCAGACAGGCATTTGCGAGGTGGAAGCCGATTGGCCAGCAGCAGGCAGGCATTTGTAAAGCGGCAGCTGATTGGCCAGGGCCGCAGGCCAGCGCTGTGGGTGTATTATAAGGAAGGGTGATTTTTGTGGCTGCAAGGAGGAGTCAGGTGATGGGACGTGGATTCTGAGCCCACATCTGTTAAGCCTTTACATTAACTCCAACCACTGACTGTGAGCCTGACTCCTAACTACCCCACCCTACCCCTACCCCCAACCCCAAACTCTAATCCCTGACCCCAGTATGCCAAACACAAAGCTCGAGCCCATAACAAAATCCAATAATCAATAATCTGGTGAAAGAAGAAAATAAATTGCCACAAGAAATATTTATAACTGTCAAAAAGAGAAACCACATTTTTTTGGTATCATCTTGCTCTCATAAAGCTGAGCAGCAGCAGCGTGGCAAGGCTTCATTTATCACCGTCTCAAGCAAACATTAGTCTTCACTATGAGGGAAAATTAAAGCTTTTGCTCCCATTAGCCATGGTGTTTCTGCAGCACAAGCTGGTTCCCAGCTTATTTGACTTAGCAGAAACACCCAATTAAAATTCCTGCCTATGAATCAAATCCAGTGTAGAGCAGCTGGAGGATAGTGATGGATCTGACGCAATGCACTAGCAAATGGCACCGGGCTTCCTTCTGCCAATTATGCTAAATACTCTATTTGAATGGCATCACTAAACTCAATGGATCTAAATATCATAGCCCTACTACTAAAAAAAAAAAATCCACGCAGATAAATGAAAGCTTTGTGAAAAAATGAGGGAAGGAGAGAGAATATTAGTATTGGCATATCAGGTCTTGAATGAGATGCAGTTAACAGCAATATATCATGCAGCCATTCATTCCTTTAAACATGAGCTCCTTATCTAATATAATCAGCAATAAAAATATTTGCTGTCATGTTGATGAAATTTATAGCAGACAAACCATACTTAAAAGATTCTTTAACAATCACTACTATAAAGCACACTCTTACCAATTATGTGATATTATATTGGATATTTCTTAGTTTCTAGATTTATTGACACGCATATTCTTATCTTTGAACATGTCTGAAATACATCCCCAGGACATATTTATTTCAAATATTAAAAATAAACATCCTGGAGAGTGTCTTGGAACCTGGCCCACTTCTGAGCTATGAAATCCTCTTCTGAAAACAAATGAAAGTAGGTAAATCTGCCATTTACATTCAAGCTCTCTTTGTCCTGGAATTATTTTTACTTTCAAAGACTGGGCAAGATAATGCTCTTCTTGCAATTCATAGAAATACTTGGGTTCAAATACACATGAAAAAGTAGTTGTATTAATACCAAGTATATTTCATAATTACACCTAGAATCAGAATAACTGAGGCTGGAAAGGACCAAATCTGCAGTTTGTCTGGTTCGGCTTCCCTGCCCAAAACAAATGCAAGACAATGCAGAAACATCACAAGAGACAACTGCATACCAGTGGAAGATTGCATAAAAAAATAAATGTATTATATCTGATATAGTTGACATAATGCACTGGATGGAACATCCAGACACTTTGTTGCTCTCCTGCTAAAGAGGCAGGAGATATATGAACGAATATATGATAATCATAATGAAATCATGAATGATTTTTGTGTGAAATCATTATGACACATGTATTTTCATTACTTCATAATGAAACAAATATTTAAATATGATGAATGTGTCTCTTCATGTGTGCCCATGGATGTTTAGTCTCTGCTCCCAGTACAATTTTTAAGCAGAATTTTGCCTACAGAAAGACCACAATGAACTGCATTCTTTCCCATATGAATATATTCTGGGATATGAAGACAAGAGTAAGTGGAGAGATTAGCTAATACAGAGCAGAAAACAGGTATTTATGGATAGAACGGAAATGGAAATTAAGATGGTTTCTATGCGTCACAGAATCACAGAATGGTAGGGGTTGGAAGGGACCTGGAAAGATCATCTAGTCCAACATCCCTGCCAGAGCAGGACCACCTAGAGCAGGTCAGACAGGAACACGTCCAGGCGGGTTTGGAATGTCTCTGGAGAAGG
>WTSP01000225.1:0-10099 GCA_025331215.1 Actenoides lindsayi | reverse complement strand
AATAAAATCTGGGAAATGAAGACGGAAGTGGAGAGATTAGCTAATACAGAGCAGAAAACAGGTATTTATGGATAGAATGGAAATGGAAATTAAGATGGTTTCTATGCGTCACAGAATCACAGAATGGTAGGGGTTGGAAGGGACCTTGAAAGATCATCTAGTCCAACATCCCTGCCAGAGCAGGACAACCTAGAGCAGGTCAGACAGGAACACGTCCAGGCGGGTTTGGAATGTCTCTGGAGAAGGAGACCCCACAACCTCTCTGGGCAGCCTGTTCCAGTGCTCTGTTACCTTCACCGTGAAGAAGTTTTTTCTCATGTTTATGTGGAACCTCCTATGTTCCAGCGTGCACCTGCTGCCCCTTGTCCTATCGTTGGTTGTGACTGAGAAGAGCCTGGTTCCATCTGCCTGACACTCACCCTTTACATCTTTATAACCATTAATGAGGTCACTCCTCAGTCTTCTCTTCTCCAAGCTAAAGAGACCCTGCTCCCTCAGTCTTTCCTCATAAGGGAGATGTTCCACTCCCTTATGTATTGGTACACACATACTATCACACAGCTGCAGATGCCTTTAAACCCCAAATCTTTTTTCAGCAGAAACCACTAGTACATGAAGGGTCTAAATTAATCCATGTTTTAGCTATCTCAAAACACTACGTATTTGGGTTTGGTTTTTATTTGTAACCTATTGGTCCTTCACACCTATTAAAATGCAAATGCAGCAGTAAAATACGGTATATTTGTGCATTTTGTGGTTAAAAGAAAATATCCTGTAGCAGGGAGCGTCATGGAAGACAGCTTCTGGATCTCACTTGTCTTGACATTGGTAAAGCCTTCAAGAGTAGTCTCACGTAACACTCTCATGAGAAAGCTAACGGGAACTGCTGCAACTAGAAGGAAAAATGTTTGGATGGTGCTACTCAGAACAGTTAGCAATGGTTCGTTATTGAAATAGAAGCATGTATCAAATGAATTCTGTAGAAAACGCATGAAGTGAGCTCTGAGGACAATCTTTTGTCCTGGGTGTTCATCCATCCAGTGTCACAGTCAGTGGTATGGATGGTGAAAGAGAGAAGGACAGGGGCTGAAAAACGTTTGAAGATTGGTTTAGAATTCAGTTCTCTTAGAAAGATGGAATTCGGGAACGGCAAATGGATAATATTATACACAGGCAGAAGATGATTACCTGCAGAAATAGAGAATGAAGAACAATTTACTGAGTAATGATACTGCAGAAAAGGATCAGGAAGCCTGAGAGGATCACGAGATAGACATACTACAAGATGGGCTGCAGTGTGAAAGACAGCCACACAGAAATGTATTAATTATTACTGTTTCAGTGTAATAACAACTATTCCTATTCTAATATGTTCCTCTGTGCAAAGCTTATGGAGGAATACCACAGCTAGTCTGAATGCTGCACTTCAGGAAAGATATGGACCAAGTAGAATGAGTCCAAATGAACATAACAAGAATAGCTAGTTAGACAGACCAAACTGTCTGCTATCTCAGCTTCAGTAATATATTCAAGTACTCCAACTATACCTCTTCAATCTGCAAACAAGGTATAATGCGATCTTGTTTGTGGTATTGTACTGCAGTGCCATCATTCTTACTGTCTTCATGAATGGCTAGACATAGGGCAGAGAAAGCTTCTACTGGAGGCTACAGATGATCAAGACAACAGAAAAAGCAGGACACCTGAACACATGGTCCCACTGCATGTTCAGGATGAGGTCTTCATATGGCCTACTTAAGAACTGGAACAAAGAAAATCATCAGACAAGTGTCCAAAATCAGAAGATTTTAAAGAAATGGTTCAGCTGGTATTTTCTGTGGTTTCTGAATTTACATTTGCAAGCTGCTCTTCCTGGCCTTGAAATAGTGGTTCAGTTTACATGTAAGGTCCATCCCACGTTTCACATTATTTACTCAGTCGGGTAACAATATTTCTAAGTGATTGGGGTCACAACATGGCAGGTGCAGCTCCAACGGCTTCAGGAATTTTATTCCATGAGGCCCACTCATTTCCAAGGGGCAAGGAAGAATTTCATCTTTGTCCAAAGGCACAAGTATATCGTCTCTGCAGATTTTGAAATAGATTTCTTTCTCTGTTCTCTCTGGAACGGCTCCTTGTGGTACAAAACCACTAACTCCAGTTGCTACGGAACTCAATACACCACCACTCCTGTTAAATACACCTCTTGCTGTGGCTGCAACAGTGTGTCCGTCATCTTCCTTCTCATCCTCAAGTGCTGAAGGGCTTACAAGAGTGGCTTTAACCTTATCTGGTTTCTATTTAGGCTAGTCGAACCTGTACACTGAAGCTATCCCTTCCATTGTTGAACTCAGGAGGCTGCAATGAGCTGTGTGCTTTCAAAACTGGTTGAGGAGAACTGGGAGATTTTGATGGCAACTCCGCTTTATGTCGAGCTGCGTTCATCAAGAGATTATGTTTGTGGTTAGGACTTTCAGTCTTGTACTCAAAGGGCCTTGCAGCACTGGTGTAAGGTTTTATTGTAAAGCAGTTTGCAAGGAGTGACTGTTTTCTGAATCTCTTAGGTCCTTTACCAGGGCCTTTGTCAGGGAAGCTTTTCTGAGGATAAGAAGTGGACTGCACAAGAGGATCTGAAAATTGCTGGCTTATTCTGAGGTGAAGGAGGGTCAGACGCAGAGTTAACTTCAGAAAGAGCAGGCTTCTGATGTGCTGGGAGAGGCAGGACAGAACTATTAATTGACTGAGGTTGTGTACACTGTACTGAAGTGACAGAAGGAGGTATTGTAACTTGAGGAATAGGCTCAGAGCTTTTCACTAATAGATCTATCCACTGATTCAGCACCAGTTGGTTTTCCCTTAGAATAATTAGTGAAATTCAGCTGATTCTGAAAGTGTATTGGTTTAGTGTGCTCAGAATGATGTCTGGCAGGAACCTGTGCAGACAGCTTATTTTCAAAAGCTCCTGCAATCAAACTAGGAGAGCTGCTTTTGCTTTGCTTTTTTTTTTTCTTCTCTTCTTCTTCTTCAGGATAGTGATTTGTGACCTTCACTTGAGGTCTCTGTGGTTCAGAGGCCCTGTAAGTGTACTTCTTAGATGAAGTACCCTTTCAGCTTGTGAATGAGTGCAATACACTGGTTGGAAAATAAGGTAACAAATATGATCTCACAAAAGCAATGAATCATTTAACTTGTGGTCTTTCGAAGAAAAAGAAAAAAAGAGGTCCAAGAAAAGAAATGAGATGAGAGAAATGGCATATTCAGCAACCTGAGCCACCAGATCCAGGTCTCTCAATCTCTTTTCCTTACACTTTCAAACTGCACAAATCCCCAAGTTCATTTGGCCACCGTTCTTCTCTTTCTGTTGTCTGCTCCCTTTCTTTCAGGATCAGGAAAAGCAGAAAGCTGAGTCTTTTTTCCCCTTCCTCTTTATAATCCATGGAACGTTCCTCCTCTTTGTTCACAGCCTGCAGGTGACTTGGCAATCCTGGCTTCTGGGTTGGCTGCTGCCATTGCCAGATGGAGTAAGTCCCTGCTCTGACTCACCTGTCCTGGAAGAGTTATGCACACACTGCAGGGCCAATACTCAAGAGCACTGCTCTTTCCAGCAAGAGCAGCGTGTGAACGGCTCCCTTTGGGTGCTTTCTCCTGGGTTCCCACTGCCATCTCATCTTGGCTGTGCCCCAGGACTGGTTATAAAGAAAGCTCACGTCATCCCAAGTTTCAAATGAGTACCACTGCTTCTGAAAGTACTTCCATCAATTTTGTAATAGTGACAGGCTTTTTGTAATGTCTTTTAGCTGACGACATCTAGGCATTTTCTGCATAATAATTGTCCCTGACAGTGACAAAGACACGTGTAATTATTCATTCACATTTATGGAAACCAGGGCAAGACTGGCCAATGACCAACTCAAGAAGCCATCTAAGACTTAATGGTTTTTCTCCTCAGGAATGACTGAACACGGCCAGAGAATAAATTAACTCTTCCAACTTCTAGATGTTATTTTGTTGTGTTTTCCTTCTAAATCATTTAATTCTCTTACTGTGTAGATGTTATTTTGTTGTGTTTTCCTTCTAAATCATTTAATTCTCTTACTGTGTTTACTTCATTGGCAACTGTATAACGAATCTCTAGCCATAGGGCTCCTAATTGCAATGTCTTATTAATACTGCCAGGCTAAGAGTTCCTGCTCCCTTAAGTTTTAAGTAGATTTTGGAATAAAAAGGGTAGTGAAAGAGACAACATTTGCTTTCCATAAGAATGTGGAAATGGTTACAATGAAGCAAATCTCTGACTCTTAATCAATTTTTGTCTCATTTGAAGATTGAACTAAAGGGGCAGGGTTTTTTTGTTTGGTTGGTTTTGGGGTTTTTTTCTCTTTTTAATAACTGTGCCTAGGCTTTGAAGTTTCTGTAAGCTGAGGATAGCTTATCAGAAAAGTCCCAGTGAATGAAAGATGCTTAAATAGGCTACAAGTGAACGAGATGAATTTCAGTCTCCCTAGGAAGAGGCTGAGCTCTTTAGTGTAAGGCATATACATATTCAATCCAAAGGCAGAAGAATGGATTTAACTACAGTGGATAATGCACAAAA
The DNA here is from genome assembly GCA_025331215.1 of Actenoides lindsayi. Lineage (NCBI taxonomy): Eukaryota > Metazoa > Chordata > Aves > Coraciiformes > Alcedinidae > Actenoides > Actenoides lindsayi. The sequence continues at coordinate 5,505 of WTSP01000225.1, read as the reverse complement.
ATCCATCCTCAGAACCCCCGTCTCAAAGGCTTTGCTCGTCACGTACTCAGTATCTTGGATTGTTAGTGGCTCACAAGAGAGGAGGAGGCATGCCCTTTCCTTTGGTGCTTGATTTAGACATTGCAGTACAGTATTGTACAACAGAGGATAACACCTTTAACTGCTGAAGACTTAATACCTATGTAGAGAAAGTATAGATGCTGGCTTGCCAGCCTACCTGATACCATCATATTCCAAAGAAGCCTGCTTTTGTCTGCCTGAGGAATGCAGCTTAGCTGTTTTGTTATTCTAATTTCCTAGTAAAGACATGAAGGAATTACCAAAACTGATGTGGTTTTTTTTTTTAGGGGGAAGGGTGGGTTTGTAATAACCTAAGGGCTTACAGTGGTGCAATACTGCTATGGTAGGAGTCATGGTGGCTGAATTCTAACAAAATAAAACGACTTTCAGGGTGTGGGCAGACATCCAGTATGCAAGTGTGAAAACTTATCAGATAACGAGCACTTTGAGGCTCACAAACACTAACAGGCCAAGTCAAGAGTTTTCCACTCATCAGGTCAGCTGCTTATGGGACTTGAGTTCATTCTGTTTAACAAAAGTTTGACTGTAAAAGGAAAGTAATTTTTGGCTCAACCAGCTCATTTTGACTGATAAGTCAGGCAGTTGCTGACTCACATGAGTGGTTTGACTGTAGACATGATGTGTTAATGAGAGGCCAGAGGCAGCCTAGGAGCAGGAATACCTTCTGCCACCGACTGCCTCAGGGTGAGTTACCATCTCTTAGGTGAGGGAACTAATTTCCTAAGCATGCTAACTCAATCAACTGAGAACCTGTAATTTTTTCAGCGGAAGCAGAAATTCCACTATCAAAACCATGAACTCTTTTATATATGTTTAACATGAATTTATTCCTATTAAATTATTAATGGGTAAAGTGCAACACTTTGGAAGAACCAAAGTGACTTAGCTGGCATCCAAATTCATTTTTCAGAATGAACTGTTAGTCCCTTTAAGACAGTCTGCATAGAGCCTATGTAATGACTGAAAATAGAAATTCAGTTCTTAATTCACCTTCAAGTACCTAAAATTTTTAGCAAGATGACATTAACATGGTAAAAAACCAGTTGTACTTTCACCTTCCCTGATCTCATACTTAACTAACTGATTTAAAGTAGACGTCACCATAGTTTGACATTGCTGTGATGATTAGCACCCATGCAGCCTACTCGCTCTACCTTAACAATGCTGCTTTGTTACTCTGAGATGAATCCTGCTTCCCAGGAATTTGATGGAAAAGTTCTGTTTAGCTTCCATCAGAATAAGATTAAGCTGACAGCTACAAGATTTTATTCTGTTTACTGCAACTGTATGCCATAATACGTATTTTCTAAATGAACAAAGTACCTTTCTATATGCATGTGTACTCCCCAACACAGCTTCTTTTCCTCTGGTGCAGGTAAAAGGTTGGATTAAAACTTACATACAAGCAAACACATGTATGTCTTGTGTGTATATATTCATATACATTAAGATTTTAGTTAAAGACACTCTACGTCAATTTAATATGGGGATAATTTTGCAGATGATATAGCGGTGAAGTTGAAGAAAGTAAAGGAGAAAATGAAAATGCCTTTTGACATCAGAGCATTTGTGATCACATTTCTTGCAAGTTTTTTTTTTTTCATGTACTCTATATAATTTAAAATTCATGTTATTGCTATCTAAATTGAATTATAGATCTGATCAGAATCTGTTAGTCTACATGTGATTAGTAAGATTAGTTTAATAACGGTGTCAGGCTCAGTTTCACAGTTAAGAAAAGAAAGCAAAAGAGAAGTTGGAACACAGGAAATTCAAACTGATAAAAGGAAGTGAATTTTTGCTATAAGGGTGGTCAAACAATCCAACAGGTTGTTCAGGGAGGTTGAGAAATCTCCATGGCTTCATCAACTGGACAGGGTCCAGGGCAACCTGCTCTTACTGGGCTTCCCTTGAGCAGGAGGTTAGATCTCTAGAGGTCCCTTCCAAGCCCAATGGATTGAGTAAGACCAAATTCTACCTTTTTTTTTGCATTGGCAGACTGAAGCCTTCCCTACAAACTGAGAAAGCGAGTTAATTTTTCAACTGCACTTTCTTAAATTACCCAGTTAATTTTCTAGGTTTACATAGACTAAAAGGAGGGAAATCAGCACAACATCATGTGGCAGCCACCTGAATTTCACAGTAAATGCATCCCAGACTGTTAGCAATAACTTAACAGTTAAGACCGCCCACAAAGACAAGTAACTTTTGAATTTTATTGGTGATTCCTTCCCTGCACATTCATTGGGGTTTATAAAGCACCTGCACCAAGGTAGATTTTATTTGAATTTCTTTCTGTGGAGCGGGGCTCCACAATCTACTAAAAATACTCCAGCAGTCTTTGGAGGTGGTTCTCAGATTAAGGTTGTTCCAGATTTTCATTCTGGAGTACAGGAGGGATAATACCTAAAATATTTAAGTATCTAATTTCTTAAAAAAAAAAAAAAAGCCTTAAATTTTAAGTTTTAACAAAGTGCTGTATTCTTGTGTCTTAACTTAATCTTTCAATTTGCACTATGCATATCACATTTCTAGACAAAAAAAGCATGGGTTTAAGCAGTAATGCATATATATGCTTTCTCAGCTCAGTTCCCAGAGTCTGATCTACCATTATAAAGTTTCAGCCATACATAAAATTGCCAACTCTACAGGATATTTATTGTATCTTTTTCATGTTGGCACTATCTCTTGCATAACGCAGCCACGAGAGGAAGCGAAAGGAAAATGAAAACCAGTAATGCTAAAGATATTATCAGTAAGAGCTGATTTCAAATCATTTCATAGAGATGCCACAGAGTGATCAATGGGGCTTTGAAGCAGACTAGAAAGATTCTCTAGGCTTTCCTTGGGAGGAAAACTACATTTCTTTATTTTTGTTTAATTGAGCACATCAAGATACGAAGCATTAAGAACCACAGCCTTACCTTATGGAATTATGATAATAAGGCACCTCAGCCAAATTGATTATTTCCTCACTTACCTCAGATAATGAGAATTTGTTACCCTTTTAACATCCTGTTACTGCGTATTACGAAACTGCTGCTATTCAATCCCAGCAGTTATGAGCATGAAACAGCAGATTTGGATTTTTTAAAAAATTGCTTGTTAAGTAGGGGTGCAAGCTGATTTAGCCTGAGACTTACTCAATGAGTATCCAAAAGGAGAACTCCTTAGAAAGCTAAGACATAGTGACAGTGCTTCCAGCCAGTCCTGGACAATGCCTTTTTAGAGATGCTACATGCACATAAAGGTACAATGTTAATGATGAAATGCATAAATTCATTGGTAAAGGCTGCAGCAAAACCCTATTACTCTGCTTTCTGTAATCAAAAAAAAAAAATTTTAAGTTCTATAATGTTACCTGAAACAAGAGCCTTTAAGACTAAAAAACATAACAAATGATGGAAAAAACTAGTCTACGACTTAGCTCTTACAAACAAGGAAATCCTACATCAAAGTACTTCATGAAGAACAATTATTCTGGAAGAAAACAGGGGCATCAGAAGATACCACGCAGAAACCACAAGTATGAATCACAGAATTACAGAGTCACTATGGTTTGAAAAGACCTTTAAGATGATCAAGTCCAACCATTATCTAACTCTACCAGGGACACTACTACACCCTGTCCTTTAGCACCACATCTGTATGGCTTTTAAATACATCCAGGGATAGCAATTCAACCACTTGCCTGGGCAGCCTGTTCCAGTCTTTGATAACCCTTTTGGTATAGAAGTAAAATGTCCAACCTAAACCTCCCCTGGTGCAACTCGATACCATTTCCTCTTGTCCCATCAGTTGTGACTTCTGAGCAGAGACCAACACCACCTCGCTACAACCTCCTTTCAGGTAGTTGTAGAAAGTGAATTGTTCCCTCTCTGCTGTATCATATTCCCAGCTCACATCTGGGAACTTGAAGTCCCCCACAAGAAGAAGAGGTAGTGATCACAAAACCTCTCCCATCTGCTTATAGAGCATTTCATCAGTCTCATCATCCTGGTTGGGTGGTCTGTAACAAGCTCCCACCATGGTATCTGCCTTGTTGGCCTTCCCTTGATTCTTACTCAAACACTCAACCCTGTCACCTCTATAATTCAATTGCAGACATTCATATCTCTCCCTGACAGAGGGACACCCCACTGCCATGCCTTTCTCGCTTCTCCCTTCTGAAAAGCTGGTAGCCACCAATTGCAGCACTCCAATCATGCAAGTCATCCCACCACGTTTCCGTGACAGCAGCTATGTCACAGTTTTCTTGCTGTGCAATGGCCTCCAGTTCCTCCTGCTTGTTGCCCATGCTGTGTGCATTGGTACAGATGCACTTCAGCTGGGCTAATGGTCCTGCCACCTTCTTGGAGGGAGAAGCCCCAGTTCCCCCCAGCCAGTTCTCAGATGCCTCAATAGTTCCCAGCCTATCAACTCTGGTGTCTTTGCTGCCACAGGGATCATCACCCCCCACATCCACTGGGACAGCCGACCGTGAGACCTCACCACCACACTGCCCCACAGGTACTGCCCAGCCGCTCCCAGGCTCCTCTCTAACGAGCCCAGTTTTATCTCCATCCCCCTTCAAGTCTGGTTCAAAGACTTTTCAATGTACCCCACTAGTTCTTGACCCAGGATCCTTTCCCCCTTTGAGACAGGTGCTCCCCATCTGTTGCCAGCAGGCCTGGGGGCTTGTAAAGCACCCATGGTCAAAAAAACCCCAAAATTTCACCAGCAGCACCAGCCTCTGAGCCACGTGTTAATCAGATGTGTTCTCCTGTTCCTTTCAATGTTCTTCCTGCCACTGAAGGGATTGAGGAGAACACCACCTGTGCTCCTGATTCTCCAACCAATTGCTCCAGCCCTTTTTAATCACTTTTGGTCCACAACCTCATCACTACCAACCTGCATTACCAGCAGCAGGTAATGATCAGAGGGCCAAACCAGACCAGGGAGTTTCCTGGGGATGTCTCTAACTCAGCCCCAGAGGCAGCACTGCCCTGTGGGATGGACCCAGTTGGCACAAGGGGCCTCTGGTCCCCTCAGAGGGGAGGGGAATCCCCTACAACAGTGACCCTCCTTTTTCTCTTAGCAGAAGCAGCCCTGATGCGTGGGGCTGGCTGACCCACCCCAGGCAACCCCCTGCATGGACCTTCATCTACACCCTGCTTCCCTGGCCCGCAGGTTCCAGAGCCCCCAACCTGCTGGGTAAGGGCACCTGGGAAGGGGAGGGAGGCCGGGAGGGGATTCACTGCCTCCCCGAGCACGGACCTGTTTCCATCGACCCCCATCTCTGAGGTCCCCTCCTTCTGCCCGCTGGCAAGAGGGCAGGGGGGCCTCTGGGCAGCCTCTGCTGCTGGGGGAGCCTCCAGCTGCTGCCCCGGCCTCGGGCTGTGGCCCCCCCGATGTGTCTCCCTCTCAGCCTCCCTGATGCTCCGG
>WTSP01000222.1:10481-21214 GCA_025331215.1 Actenoides lindsayi | reverse complement strand
GAGGTGCGGGGGGCGGCGCCGGTCCGTTGGTGGGTGCGTCGCGGCCGGTGGGGGGGGGGGCGGGGGGGCGGGGCCGCGGGGGGGGGGGGGGGGGGGGGGGGGGGGGGGGGGGATGTCTTCCCCCCGTCTTGGCTGCTGCTGCGCTCTCCATGGAGACTGCGGCGGGATCAGGGTGGAATATGAAACACGCGCTCGCAGGGCGGCACTGTGAGGATTCTGGAGATTTCAGCCGAGGAGCAGATGCAGAAGACGAGAGGGGCTGGGAAGCACAAATCGCGGGCGCCGTCCTCGGGGCTGAGAGGTTTCTGAAAATGGAGACCGGGGGGCTCTGCACAGGTGCTACTCGAGAAAGGCCGAGTCATGCCTGCCCAGGCAGCCCAAGGCCGCGCACCCTGGGCCCGCTGCCGGGCTCGGGGGGCCGCGGCCACCTCCCCCGAGCGGGCGGGCTCGGGGCGGCCGCCGCCGCCGCCGATAGGCCGCGCTTCGTGGCCTGAGCCGTGCCGCGCTGCGTGGCCTGAGCCGAGCCGCCGGCCTAGCGCCCTCCTCCCGCCGCGCCGCGTTCATCCGCGCTGGCGGCGCAGTTCGGTCTCGGCGCGGCAGCAGCTCTCGGCGGAGGTCGGGCCAAGTGGCTCCGCAGGGCCGCGCTCGCCGCGACGGGGAGGCGCGAGTGGGTGCGGGACACACCCGGGCGCCCAGCCCGGCAGTGCTGTGGGGCGGGGCTCGCCGCGCTAGCTCAGCCGCTCGGGGCTGGACAACGCCCCTGAACCGCGGCTGCCGCCCCGCCGCTGACAGGACTGCGATCGCCTCCGCCGTCACCCTGTCAGCCGGGCGGCCGCCCCGCCCCTATCACGCGGTCCCGTGCCGGTCGCCGCGCCTGGCGGAGGCGGCGTGTTAAACCTCCTGGGGGCCCGCTCGCTGTTGTCCCAGCGCGGGGCTCTGCTTTGCCGCGGTCTCTCGCCTTCTCCCAGCGAAGCCAGAATGCGGGGCCTGGTGGTCGCTTTCCTGCTGCAGAGCATCGCCGTTTCGGGCACGTTCGCCAGAGGGAGGAGAAATGTGGACCCCGAAACGAACATGAACATCGTGAGTGGCGCGGCGTGGCGCGGCGGTGAGGGAAAAGCGCCCGCGACTTGTCACCGGGTGTGGCTGCGGGGTTGTAACGGGGCGAGGAGAGGAGCCGCGGGGGGTCTGGGCGGCGGGCGGTCCCTTTGCGGCTCCACGGGCGGAAGCCCGGTGCCTCCCGCGCTCGGCAGCCGTGGGAAGAGCCCCGGGAGCCTTCAGCCACTGGTCAGCGGTGCGGCTGCGGCTTACCCCCTCTGCTTCTGAAATGTCTTCGTTCTCAGCTCCTTCTTCCAGGACCTTCTTGGTCCCCGGTTGCCCTGTGGCTGCTCTTGCACGTTTTCTGATCCGCACTTGTGGGGTTTTTTGCCAGAGTCAGGACTTTCTCAAACGCTAGAAAAGCGCGTTTGTGAAGTGTACTCGTGCTGCTAGCACCACGCTCCCGTGTTCTGACCCACAGCTGCTTTTCTTCCCATTCAGCATTTACTGTCTTCACATTATTCTTTGCTGTTAGCAACTGGTATTAGTTGCTCTTCTGCCTCATCTAAACTGTGCCGGTTTTTTACATGTGTGAGAAGACACTTTAAGCTAGAAAAGAAGTACTTGAGTGGTCAATATCATCTAAGTATCATTTCTAGGTTTGAAAACAGTCATTTAGTCTAAGGCTACTAGCATTTGAATGGAATTTAGCCTTAAAATAATTTTGGAATGTTAATGCTACTGTGGATAATTAAAGACATATTTAAAAGAAATAACATGTTTAGTTAAATGCTTCTCCTTGCAGAGCAGCTTCTGTAGAACTCTGATCATGTCTTGCATTTCTTACATTTTCTCAAGACACACTTGCTGTCGTAAAGCAAATTAAATAACAAATTCTTTGTCTTAAATGGAGTTACAACAAATGAAAATAACGTGAAGCTCGAGACATAAGAGATAAACCTATTAATGAAATCATTGTATTAAACAAATGTGGGGGGGTCCTATTATTATTTTCTTCTTTGGCTTGTCAGCAAAGTCACTTAAAAGCTCTGCAACAGACATAATGTTTGAGGAGAAATGTAAGAAATGGAATGTGAAACTACAAGCTGAGGTTGTAAATGTCAGCAACTCACAGGTGTGGAGACTGTGACTTCAGCCTCTTAAAGCTGCTGTGTTTGTGGTTCATTTCAGCACATTGCCTTAACTCTGTATAACAGAGAATTCAGCATAAAGATCAAATGTAAATCTGAGATTTTATAAAGAAGCCTTTCCCTTCAGGAGAGGTGGACTCTTCCCTCCTTCTATATGCTACTGTGGTGCCAGTGGCTTTTTGCTGTCCTCTCCTGTTTCTTACTGGAAGATATTACTTTCCTTGAGAGCAGACAGTTCACCTTTTTGTCTGCCAAATCCATGTGTCGGTATTTCACCCTGTTACCATAATTTTCAACACTTTAGTTTCCTTTTTCACTGTAAGCAGTGTGTAACTCATATGACAGTTGATGGGGACAAGCTAGGGAGTCCTCCTGAATGCCTAGGATAAGGTTTGTGCTTTGACACAGTTCCTGACTATACTGAGACAAGTCTCATGAGAAAACCCATCTGCATAAAATAGGCAAGTGGTGTGGCACATTCCTACCACATCCTTTAATTTCACTTTTCCATCTTTGGAGAGAACTTTGCACACGTTAATGAACTGAGGAGGCTGGCAGTCTGACTCCGAGGCGGTTTCTTTTCTTTCTTCAGAGTCAGATTATTACCTTCAGAGGATACCCTAGTGAGGAGTATGAAGTGACAACAGAAGATGGGTATATCCTTTCTGTGAACAGAATTCCTTATGGAAGAAAAGGCTATGAGAGGAGCAAAGGTAAGATTTGGATCTGCTTGGAAAAATGAGAAGTCATGGGAAAGCTCTCTTTGATCTGTAAAACTTTGCTTCTGTAATAATCCAGAAAAAGAGTAAAGACTTCATGACCTATGCATTTAGAATGTTTTACTGGTGAATGTTATGGCCAAGACAGATAAAGCGCATACATGTAGGGTGACTTGGGTAAAGGAAGCAGTTAGAAAGCTGGATGTTCTTGGTATTGCCTTTTTTTGTGACATTAATACAAGCCCTTATTGTTCTTTGATTTTCTAGTGGAAAGTGGAAAATAAGGGTTGTGATTTAATGTTAGTTGTTGGGGTTTTTTTAAGTAATAAAGTCCCTTGAAAAGAGATTGATTATAACATTTTAGGGTTATTTCAAACCTCATTTGAATTTTATTTTTTTTAAAAATAATAAGTAAATCTGTTAAAAATGCCTGACCATTTTCAAATGTAGGGGCAATTCACATGCCTCTTTTGGTGAAATATAACTAAACTGCAAGAGTTCCCACTAGAACATTCACTAATTACTGCTTGATTTCTGCATAGAACAATAATTTGTTTGTTAATTTTAATCTCTCTGAACCTCCCTTTGCAGTAAGGTACAATCCAGATCACTACTTCATACTGCTGGGGGTCTCATATTTTACACAGCTGCTTAAATAGGTAAAACTGTAATACAATAAAATCCCTTCAGAACATCTTGAGTACAGTAACTTTTAAAAATATATTGCGGATTAGGTTATGTAACAGGTAGTTGACAGCAATCAGCCCAGACCGGGTTGTTTTATGAGTGTAATTTGATGGGAGACTGGGAGGAGCACTGACATGTGCCACCAGAGCACTGTTACAAGCTGTAGGAATTACAGTGAAAGCTGGTTTAACACCATGGAAGGGATGTCAGGGGTATGCAGGTGAGGAGGGGGGAGAGGAAGGATAGAGGGAATGTAAGGTGAAACGTGAGTGAAACAGGCAAAGGTTTTTGCAAGGACTGAAAGATGGAATGCTTTAAATATGAGACAAATGGATGTGAAAGAAGAGAGACACGTGGCCTTTGGTTTGGCTATCCTTGTACACTGCATATGGAATTAGTGTATTTGAACAGCAGTGGCTGAATTTGGTATCAGTCTTGTTGCTACCCCATATGAAAGGCCTTATGGACAATTGCATACATACAACAGCAGCCTGTTTGCATATCAGCTGTATAAATTCCTGCCTCAGAACCCTTTAGACTGAAAAGAAACCTAGGATGAGAGGTAAAAACATGGAGCTCACAAAAGAAATCAGTGACTGTCTTATAGCCTTGGGTGTGAACAAGACCTGTGGAAAAACCCTTTCCTCTGCCAAAGGCCAAGCAACAGTTTTCCTGACCTTATCTGTTAGTTTTATATGAGTTAGGATGTTTGCACTGTCTGCCGTCTCTCACAAGGTGGATCTGTAAAGATCAGTGCGTGGACAAGGACAGTCAAACCTGGCAGGTGTCTTTGTACGTAAGAATTTCAAAGAAGCCCGTGGGCTTCCACAGAAGGAAAAAGACAGGCTGCCTTTGTACCTGTTGATTTTGTTGAATCCTTCATCGATGACATAAGCAAACAGAAGTTTCCTGACCTGTGGGAATTCTCCACATTCCCCTTGCCACACCCTCGACCCCAAGTTCATGTTTTGCCAAGTGCTTTAATTTTAAAAACAAGGATTACTGAGCACATTTGGGGAAGTATGATCTCCTAGAAGAATGAAGATTTCAAAGTTCATGTTGATCTTAAGATTTTATAGACTTGGTATCTTTTCTCAGTAAGATACCAATGATGTGTTACTGCTGACTTAGTGTATATATGCTATAACTCTTCTTTTGCAATACATGCATAATGTGAGTCGGGTCCCCTGGAATTATGCATCACGTGATGTTTTGGAACAAAACCCCAAATCTACAGTTCTCCAACTGAAGAAGAAAAAAAAAAGGGGTGTGGGGAAATGTCCAGAGAACCTAAAAGCAAAACATCAATGACTTTTGGTTTTAATATTACCTAAAATTCTAAACCAACTGCATATCATGTGTAAGAAGGGCAAATAAGTCTGTCTTCAGCTTCTTGGGGGTGCAGTGAAGAGAAGATATTCTATAGTGGAAAAGCTAGTTTAAAGACCTACCTTTCTTATTCCCCCTCTGGGATTTTTAAGATCAAAGCTGACACAAAATTATTATTGTCCAAGTCATTTTGTCATATGATTGTGCAATTCATGTGCAGATCTGGTGACTGATTGTTTGGTAAAGTGAAAAAGGAACTGTCAAAAATCAGAGGCAGAATTAAATCATTAAAGCCTTTAAACAGTTTTCCACTTGCTACTTTATGAAACATACAAGTGTCAGGTTGAGGAGAGCCTGTTCTTCAAAAAGTCTGAAGTTAGTTGATCTGAGTTTAGTAAAAGGGAAGGAGGTATCAAAGCTAGAAGTGAATATTACTGAAAACAAAGTTAAAGTTAGACTTGAAAATCTTGCACACTGTTCATAAGGCAATGCAGTATTACTGCAGCAGGGTAAAGAGTTGTGTTGAACTCTTCAGTGCCAGTTTGGCCCTGCTGAAGATTTGCTCTGGTTTTAGGGACAGTATACCACAACTTGTTTTTAAAAAATGGGAAAAACGGGCACTGAAAAGGTTCCTCATCACAAGTATAAAGGTTACCAGAAGGGAGGAATATTGCTAATTTGGATTTTGGAACTCGCCACAAACATTTACAGACATGACCTGGAATGGAAGGTATAAGTGACTGAAACAGCTGTGACTTGGCTGTTCTGCCGGAAAATCCAAGTCTAAATTATCAATGGAGGAAGTATTCCTTGAGTTAGTACTGTAGTAGAATGAAGTGTCACTGATGGAGGTAAATTCCTGAGTAATCGCTTGCACTGAGCTAAAGTTATCATGTTATCAGATTTCAGTTATTAAAGCAGAAAAAAAACCACAAACAAAACACCTGTGCTATTGCAAGATCCAGACACAGGTGTTTGGATTTTCTGAAGGTCATGTTCCTCCTAAAGGATTATACGTTAACTTATTTGCTTTATGTAGAAGCAGGAACCTTCTTTTATTTACTTTTTTTTCTATCCGTATTCCACATAAAGGTTTCATTTCCCTTGTTAGAATGGGGAAATCACGAGAGAGCTTCCTAAATTCCACCTGGGTCTTGACTACGGTTCTTTTAACAATTTAAGTCAAAGGGAGAAAGTCCTTTGAAACATAGATTGCCTTGTTGGCTGCACATACAGCTCTTCAGGTTCTGCCAGAACTTTGGTAATGGAAGGGAGTTGCCTAGAGGTAGTACAGGTTGCAGAGATTTCCACAGCTCAGCACCCTGGTTTGGCATTGCATTAACTGGAAAATAAAGATCTCAGCAGCATATGTGTGGGAATGACTTTCTCAGGTGTAGGGGCAGTGCGAGGGTTGTAAGTAGTTTAGCTGTCTCTGTGTTTGGGCTACTTTTTTGCTGAGTATGTGTGAGCTTGAAGCAGTTGTAAGGGCTACCTGTATTTTTGTTGCAGCTCATGCTTTTCTCCTGTTTGCATATTGCACATTTGCTGTCTGTTTTGAACTTTTTCCTCTAATTAGGAAACCTAACAAGCTGCTAGTTTAAAATTCTTAATGATAAAAAGTAGCTTTTTGTGAAAACACATGCTTTCATGGCACTATTAATATGCAAATTGCTCATCGTGGTAGATTAAGTCAAATAGATTAAATATTCAAAGTGCAAATCTAAAGCAGACTTTCAGTAACTCACTTGAATTATTCTTAGGCGCTCAATTCCAGATGAACAGAGAGCTATAACAAATGCTTTATTTTTCAGGTCCAAGGCCTGCTGTGTTTCTCCAGCATGGTTTGCTTGCAGATGCCAGCAATTGGATCACAAACTTGGATTACAACAGCCTCGGCTTTATGCTGGCAGATGCTGGCTATGATGTATGGCTGGGAAACAGCAGAGGCAACACCTGGTCCAGGAAACATACACACTTCACAGTGAAGCAAGAAGAATTCTGGGTTTTCAGGTATCCATGTCTTGCTAGAGAAACTAGACAAGCTACACATGCTGCTTGCAAGCAGGCTTCTCTTCGTCTCCTTGCCTATCATCTCGGTTCAGTTTGTGAATGTAGAAGGTGGTTTGGGTGTTTTTGGTTCCATGTGTTGTCACATATGAAGGGGTAGTAAAGGGGAGTTTTGTGTTCAGCATAGTGTCCTGAGACAGCCTTCATACGTGTTCAGTAGAATGTTAACTGCTTTCACCAGAGTGTGGTGTGAAGACTCAATCACCAGATTGTTCTCCTTCATCCAAAGGAAACTTTTCTTTATGTCCAGACAACTGATCTGCAGTGCAGTTAAATAAAGCTCTGTGCAGCTGTACCACACTGATAACTTTACTTACACAACTGACTTTTTATCTTTGCTTTGTAGCTTTGATGAAATGGCTAAGTATGATATTCCAGCCTCAGTGGACTTTATTTTGAAGAAGACTGGCCAGAAACAAGTGTTTTATGTTGGCCACTCACAGGGCACCACAATGGGTATGTGAAGAGATGCATTTGTTAGAATATATTGTGTTTGAAATTTTATCAAGTTTCACATGGGTGGTTTAATCATGGAAAACCAGAGCTTTTTAAATCTACTGCTTCTGGATTTTATCTGTTTCTTGGAATATTTGTCAACATTCAAAAGAAAAGGTTTATTTTTTTCTGTTTACTTCAAGTGGGAAACTGTTGATAACAGGTACACCAGTACAGTTTGTGTTAAAATGAATTGAACTGTGCATAATGAAATTAGAATCATCAGACATGTAAAGATTCCCATTTCCAGAATACTTTGCTCTATATAAGGCCTGGCTTATGTGAAACTTGCAGATAGAAAGAACTGGAGGAATGTTGGATTAGTTAGCACAAACTTGCTTTTCAGAAGAAAACAAATCCTTCTGATTTGTCTCATTTAATTTGTGTTCCATAGTAACTAGATTAATTTAAAATACCTAAACTGATCCTAGAGACAACAATAAAACCATTAATCTAAAAATACTTCTGCACACTCAACATATGTTAGATTTTATAGAATCACTGCCAGGTAAAAAACTCTCATCTAACTTGTGTTGGTGACGTTTGTTAATTATTTTCATATTGTTTACAGCTTTCATTGCTTTTTCAACTTTGCCGCAGCTGGCTAAGAAAATCAAAATGTTCTTTGCCTTGGCACCAGTAGCTACAGTCAAGTTTGCCACTAGCCCTCTGGCAAAGCTGGGCGTGTTTCCTGACCCACTACTCAAGGTTTGTATTTGCATCTAAACATTTTAAGCCAAATGAGGTGTCCCCCTTTCTAGCTGCAAACAGTAAAGCAGAGAATATTAAGAGCTGTGATTACATTAACATGTTTGGTAAGAATACTGGGGCAGTTTTTTAATAGTCTGTTGAAGTAAGCAGTGACTTCTTTGGCTTTACAGCTGTCTAATAAGTCAATTTGCATCAGTTTGAGGTAGTATTTTATAATTACAGTTTAATAGATGGAATAAAATTATGGTTTTTCCATCTACATGTTTCTAGAATTTACACTGCAGAGATCATATGATTAAGTAGTCTGTTTTAGTGAGTCATATGATAGCTTTATTCAGAATACATCTGATTGTCATGAACTTTAACAGATTTATTTCACAATCAACTGCTTAGTATTAGAAGATGATCTTTCAGTGCCTGGTTAAGAGCAGCAGCTTTATTTAGATGCTGTGACTCATCCTCTGGAGGAGTTTACCTTTCCCCCTGGTTAACATCACAGGGAATGCAGGCAGACTGGCGGGTTGCATTAAGTGCCTGAAGCCAGACGTTGTGAACGCCCTGCGATGTGTTATTTTTAACCATTACTTTTCTTTCCACCACCCATGAACATTCCCTGTTTGTTCTGTGAGATAAACCCTTCCCTAACGTACCTTGTACATATTTAATGCATATCTGTTTACATTAGATGTCTGCTTGAAAGGCAGATACATAAAAGTGATACTAACACTGTTCTTCATGTAGAAAGCTTTGTCTGATGAGGATAGTAGCTGATCAGTGTGTGACTGTGTTGTGCAGAACTTGGTTCTCATACTGACTTGCAAAAAACTGGAGTGCAAAAGTACATGATGGCCACAAACCCAGTGGTCACTTGTACCTTCAAAAAGCTGTGTTGCTTTTGAGGAAGTGCTCAGACATTTCCAAATCCTTAGATGTTTCAAAAATACTCATGAAGAGGAAGTATCCACCATAGCTCATGCAACTTGTTTTTTCTTACGTGGTTTGAAGAGAGGAATTTGCAAGTACAAAGCCATTTAACATTAGCAGATACACCTTAATATATTTTAGCCTTAAATGATTCGGATGACAATAAGCTGTGTAGTACTCCTTTAAAATACTGAATTTAAAACTGATTAGAATTTGAGGTTAGGTTTGGAATTCTTGAATTAGTTTTACGTGGTTTACAGGGTATGTGTAGATCACAGGAATTACACCATTGACAGGATTTGCACTATTTACGGGATTTACACCATTTACAGGATTTGTATTGACTACAGGAATCACATTTTCATTCCCCCTACTCATATTTCGACCTGATGCCCATGTAGTTGGACCAGAGGACTGCTCATAGCGGACTGGAGCAGCCTTCCTTCTGGAAGAATTCTCTCTTCTCTTTGTTTTACCTTGTAAGTAGAGTACTCGTGCCTGTAGAGCAGTGGTAGGTTTCCCATCCCATCTGCTCATGTTCTCTCCAAAGGCACGGAGAAGAGACCACAGGGTACGTCGTGACATGTACTGTTCCTGTTTAGCTGGTCTCGAAGAAGAGCACATTCTCCTAGTGGCTTCAACACGGGTCCACTGAGGGGAAGAATAGGATCTGTCCTCCCTTCTCTCTATTTTTTCAATCAGTTTTTTAACTGATCTCTCAAGGGCTGAGACACGGGCCTGTGGAGACTGAACAGTGGCGGCTTGTTTCCTGCGTACAGAGCGTATCACGGACCGTCGCAGGGAAGCGGCACGCAATCTACGTTTTTTGGTGGCTACCTGACCTGTATTGCTGCACTGATGCTTAATCTAACGCCACACAGTGAAGATATTAGAAAATAATAACACTAATATGATCTTTTGGTAATAACCATGTCCATAGTCCTCACAATTTGGAGTTCTAACATCCAGTGTAGTCAGATTAGCATAGTGCGGAGCAATATAAATTCCCAAGATGAAAACAAAAGTATTCTTAGTAATAAAATCCACTATGTAATGCCCGTAGTACAGGGACGCACTAGCTGCCCAATTCAATGCAACATAAATCAGAGATAAACACCACAGGAAAGCAGTGGCTTTCACCCAGCGCCCAAGCCCGAGAGCTTTCAGATAAACAGTGAGAACAAGCAAACAGTAACATAACGCATATGGCACATAAGGGAAGATTATAGCATTTAACTCCGAAAGAAATGCTAAAAAGACACGAGTGGACACTGCTCTCAGAAAAGACATCATTTAGGCAGTCTGTTTTAGTTTCCAATTCTTAAAGATGCTCAGAAAAAAAAAAGGTGATACTCTCTGAAGCAAGCGAACCAGAATTTGAACTATTCAGGCAATCTATCAGAGCTCTGATTGTGCCCCACGTTGGGTGCCAATAAATCTGTCAGGGTTTAGGGTCAGGGCAGCCCCGTAGACCTGTAACAGACGCTCTCTGTTAACCCCCCTCCCTCCCCAAAGGGGAAGAGAAAAGGAATAAGGGGGAGAGACTTAGCGATTAGAAAAGGAAACTAGAACAGCTTTAATGAAAATGAAATTAATAATTATAAAATGGAATATA
>WTSP01000222.1:0-10381 GCA_025331215.1 Actenoides lindsayi | reverse complement strand
CAGTTAATTAGAAGAACTGAGCTGAAAAGTAAAATTACTGAACAGAATTAGTTCTGTTCTCACTCAAACCAGGACAAATGACAGCCCCAGTTTCCATGTACTTTTTGTTGGGGTAATGGACTGCATCATTTGTAGCAGAAGCGCGAACTGTGACCTTCCCATTGGGCTGTAAACAAGTTTGATAAGAAGATAAATCATTTTCATATGACACCCCTGTCACCAGTGCAAGTGAAAATAAATGCTTCAAGAATGTTGTAGTTTAAAAAATAAACCCAGGTAATTCTATGCAATGACATGTTTGTCCTATGTGCTTGTTGTTTTACAGGAGATGTTTGGAAAGAAACAATTCCTCCCTCAGAATTTTTTGCTGAAGTGGCTTGCTACCCATGTTTGCACCCACAGAATACTTGATGACCTTTGTGGCAACGTATTCTTTCTTTTGTGTGGCTTTAATGAGAGAAACTTGAATATGGTATGTTTTGGTAACTTCTAATAGCTGAGTTACTGTGAACTCTAACGCGGTATTGACTGTATATCACTGTGCTGATTGTCCTTTACATGGAATCAGAAAAAATAATGCCTCCTTCATCATACTGAACATACATGTACTTGCCCAGATTGGATGGATAGAATTAACCTTTTACAATATTACTGGAAAGCTAAAAAATACATTATTTTACATCTCTTGAGGAAGTGGATAAGATAAGTTAATTAATATGATGCTGTGGGTAGTCAAATATTTTGCAAGGAAGCAAGGAGTAAAAACACAGTTTTCAACCATTTTCAATAGAACTGTTGAAGCTTTCAACAGGTCTCTCAGTGGATGTGTGCAATTATTCTATCTGGGACCAGTTTCTGACCCTGATGATGGCTTCTTCTGTGGTTCTAGTTCCAAAGGACTTGCACGTAGGACTTGCTTTGCTTATTTAAAAAATAGTTAACAGCAACTGGAGTGAGACTGCCTTTTTTTCATAAGGCTTCTTGAAGTGTTTCTAACTCCTTGAAATCAGTTTGCCTGCAGGTAAATGAAGGATGAGGATTTTTTTTATTGGAGTGAGATAGAATTAGCATTATTTTTTCACCATTCTGTGTGCAAAAATATACATTTTTTGGTATTTTGTATCAAGGTTAAAGTGCAGGGGTTTATTGATGTTTTCGTGCCCAGCTTATACAGTTTTCATGGTTTTAATGGTGGATAATATTTTTTCTTCTGTGAGTATTTAAGTTTCCCCTGTTTTATTTTGTGCTTCTGAACTCAAAACGTATGAAGTTCTGAATCAGTTTTGGCCGACAGTTGCTAGTTTAGCTGTAGAGTAACTCAAGGTTTCACTGGAGGTCCATCTAAATATTAGTTAATGTGCTCCCAGTTCTTACACTTTTAAAAAGATATTGTGAATATATTAAAAAATGCTTAAGGAGTATTATTATCAGGTTTAAAGTTTAACTTTAAAGTTCTGAAGTTTATTGTAAGTAATACCCAAAACATTTGAACCTTTTACCTCATTTGTATATATAGCTCCAATTAACTTTTGTTTATAATGGTTCTTAGAGGAATGGAAAAACTTTTCTTAGCTGTTCAAGAAGCAGTAACAGTTGTGCTGTGAGGAGTAAACCATATTAATTATTTTGCTGCAGAGCCGAGTGGATGTGTATTCAACACACTGCCCTGCGGGGACATCTGTACAAAACATGATCCACTGGAGCCAGGTAGAGTTTCCAAAATCTAAAAAGTCTGTGACTCTAGCTTGTTTGTAGAATATTGATGTCTCTGGTATTTAAATGGAATAAAAAGCCAAAACATATAAGTAGCATAGCCTAAGTCAAATGCTGGAACTGCCAATTGTCAAAATGGCAACTGTTCATCTGCTTTGAGGCTACTGACTTACGGTGGCTCACCTCTCTCCCCTGTTTCTTTGAAGATAGGCTAACTGTGAGTAACAAACTATACAATGGAATAATTTAACTCAGATGCTGTAACGAGCATTTGTTCCCCTTTCAGCAAACCCCATTTTGATTACAAGTTATAATTTTAGCCAGTGAAAAGCAGCAGGCTTCCTGTTCTGGCTTAATTTTCTGTTTTATTAGTGTATTTTGAATTTCACCTCAGTGCACGACTTGATGCCTGCGATGCTATTGTGCCTGAAGCTTTCTCAGCAGGCTGGCAAATACGAGAAGGCATTTGCCATGGAAGCAGTGGTCAGTGCTGTTTGGGATCTTGTAACAGAACTTGGTCATTTATTCAGAAGCAATGTGTTTTGCTGTATATAGCTGTTCAAGTGTTGGCTCGGAAAGAAATTTGTGAAGACTTTTTTTTCCAGATCCCTGTTGTATAGACTTCTGTTTCTGAAAAATAATAGATGGTAAATCATAAAGAGCAGACTTTCTAAGAAAGCTCCATGCAGTGTTCATGCAAGTTTAGACAGCAAGGGAAATATTTCAGAAGCAATCATGGAGCAGCCACATCCTGGCTTTGGATAAGCTAAACCGTTTTCCTTAATCTTTCCTGCTGTCGCTGTGAGAGAGCATGAAATCTTACAGGACAAAGTCCAACGGTACTGAACGTTAATGTTTCCCACTCCTGTGACCCTGTGCAGAGCAGTGACACTTGTTAATACTTGGCATTTCACTGCTTCTTGTGTCTATGCCAATTTTCCAGATGACCTATACTCTTTTATTACTGCAATAGACATGTTCAGTTCTTCTTTGTACGTGTGAGTATTTCTTTATTTCTAGGCTGTGAAGACTGGGGAACTCAAAGCTTATGACTGGGGAAGCAAGGCTGCAAATATGGCTCACTACAACCAGGTAGACATCTTTTATGGATATGTTATAATTCTTCAGTGTCACACAAAAATATCCTTGAGTACTTCTCTGGGTGCTGTGTTCATGTTGCATGCTGAAGAACCGGCTAGTGTTGCCCAGTAACCAACTGAAGATCTGCCTTTTCAAAAAAAAAACCCACCATAAAGACAGGACTGTAGAACTCTGAGCTAGTCCTAAGTCAGTATAGAGCCCATCCTTGGATACGAAGTTGTGGTGGCACACTGTTTCTTGAGGGGTGTCCTCCCTGCCTAGATCATGCAATTCCACTGCACTTCTCAAAGTAAGGCATAGACTGCCCATTCACGTGTATCGCTTCTCTTTAGTCTGTTTAATCTCCATGCATGATTTTTTTCCAAATTACTGTGTGCAATACTAAAAGTATTTTGCCCCTTGTCACTTTAATGACTGGGAAAGATTGCATTGTCATGCTTTCAGAGTAGCAATCACTTTCAGTATTTGATTAGAGCTTAGCAATAACTTGAATGGGATGCATTCTCTGAGATTTCAGCTACCTGCTGTCTTGTAGACTCCTCAAACAACATCTTCACTGCTATGCGTGCTATAGCATTGCAGGACTCATGGAGTTAACATTTTCTGCTGAGTCAGGACTCCCTCTTTAGCTGCCCAAGAGAGGAAATAAGAATCTGACACATTCTTCTTGCGTTTGCTAACATGTTACACTGCAGCGTAGTATCACACTGGAGACTTGTCCTTTCTAATGCTTTTGTTTTCACTTTCCCCTTCCTCAGTCTACTCCCCCTTTCTACAAAATAAAAAAGATGACTGTACCAACTGCGGTGTGGACTGGTGGACAGGACTGGTTGGCAGACCCAAAGGATGTTGCTATGCTGCTCACGCAGATCACAAACTTGGTTTACCACAAAAACATTCCAGAATGGGACCATTTGGATTTCATCTGGGGCCTTGATGCACCTTACCGCATGTATAATGAAATAATTAACATGATTAGGAAGTATCTCTAAACCGACATGGTATTTCAGAGTATTAGTTCACCAGAAATTCCTCTTTTTGGAACATACACTTTCCTGTCGACAATGCTACGTTGAATATTTATGATGCATTTTTAAAATGCCAGAAATGACTACTGAATTGGATTAGTATTTGGTTGGTTTTCCTTAGTATTATTTCTCTCTCCTGAAGAAATCCCCATTGTATCCTGCTGATTTTGCACACAGTGGCATGGCACTCAAAAAACAGCAGTGTGACTTTGCACAAAAGGAGTATGTCATGTGCATATAAATTCAGTGACACGTCTGAAATACGAGTTAGTCCATTCATCACCTCAGGTGCTTGACAGTTAAAACCAGAAGTATTTCACTGTGCGTCCAACACTACCATTTCTCAGTATGTTGCCATTTCTGAGTACCTTTCTAGAAGTACTCCTTGTACTGCAGTGACCCATTTGGTGCTGGTACTTTAAAAAGCACTTAGTGATTTTTTTGCAGTGTTATTATTTTAGCCATCACAGCTAGCTTCATTAGATGACTTTCTTTTGTAATATTGCCCAGAAGAATTGTCATGATGCCAGAGATAACCACTGTCAGTTGAAATCTCCTAATTTGGGACTTAATTATTATTGCATTTTTCTTGATTTAATGATGTCCCTGAAGCCTTTCAAGTTTCACATACCAGCCATGGATAAGGAACATTATTTGCCCTTGATGATTCCTAGAACAAGAGAAGTGGTTAAAAGAAATACCAGTTTCAGTTAGCTTTGTCAATAGATTATGGCTTTCAAGGAGAATGAAGTAACATCTCATGTTTTGTTTTCTTTGCACTGACACTAGAAAACAACTTCCCTCAATGTACTACTGATGAGGGAAGAGCCAAAGCATTAATTCTGTAGCTTGAGTGACTTGATTTACATGGACTTACCCCCTTAATCATCTGCTGCTTTGAAGATCTGTTTACTTCTTAGCTGTTCATGTGGTGCTTGCCACTATTGTGCTCAGGAACCATACAACACCCTTGTGAAGCCTGACAGTATTAAGGACAGTTTCCATTTGTCTCAGTTTCCACTTCAAAATGGGGCTGAGCCCCCATTTAATGAGGAGGAGAGGATTCACATCTTCTTTAGGGATCTGACTGTGGTGCTGTAATTGTCTGTAATATAGGTGCCTTGCTCTTTCCACTATGCAGAGGACTTTGACTCCTCTGAACTGCACAAAAGTTCCATGCCAAATGCAGATGTATGAACGATCTCCAGAGTCAGTTGCCTCGGTCCAGATGGTAATTTCTGTGCCATGGTTGGATTCAACCTAGATCTCTGGCAGCAGTCCCAACGGGATAAAAAGCCTTTCCTCCATGGCATAGAAAACAGTGCATTTTAAACCTTTTTTTTTTTTTTTTTTTTTGGTACAAAAGAAAAAAAAAGGAAAAAAAAAACACATTATGCACAAGACATAAATTAGGTTCTGTTGGTTTGTGTTTTGTTTGTTGTTTTTTTTTTATTCCTAATTCAGACTCAGGGAATCTTCAGGCTTTGTTAAGGAAAAAATGGTTCATGATACTTCAGCTGCAGTTCCTAGCAGGACCTCTGCTTTAAATTTGTAGCAGTCATATTTGCTTCACCTGGCTGTGCTGAAAAGAAGTTTCTGTAGGAATCCAGAGGGGCTAACTTTGCAGTTGTGAGGGTATGTGGTACAGCAAGAGCCATGTGCATCATGTTTATTAAGCTTGAGGTATTTCAATAAACATGAGACCTGCTTGGATTTCAAAGTGATGTGTTTTGTTTCACTTCTTGTTTCATGAATCTATGTGAATTTTTGGGATAGAATCCAGGAAGCCAAATCTGTTTTTCACAACTGATCATCCGTAGAAAAGTACAATAAAAAAGCCAAGAAAGCTTCTATTTTACTTTTGTATTTTTTCAATTTCACTTTTCCTAAGCCTAAAGGGCCATTCATGATGTTTTGGGGGACTTTTCTAAGACTTTTAAGTAAGGTACCAGTTATAAATAACTGCTCACAAGACAGAGTCATTTTCTAAGCCTCCAGGTGGGGCTCCTTTCAAACCATGGATGTGGTGGAAAGCTTCTTGTATCACATTCTTAAACCTTGGGTAATTGGATTGCTTAATGGACTGTCTGTTAATCTCATAAATAGTATTTAACCACATAGTAAGGTGGGGAACTAATCTTTGCCATGGTACTATTGACCCAGCTTTTGACCTTTGTCATCTTCATAATAATTATGCTTAGGCTGTACCTTTGTGTACATTCTGAATACAGTAGATGTGCAGTCAAGATAGCAAGGTGTATTAAATCCTATGTGTTACCAGCTTGGTCAGCTGATGAACCCCCTGAGTGCCTAAAAATAAAGCCAGAACAGGGGAAGCTTTAGACAAAAGCCATTATGGAGCTTTTCTGTTTTGTTGGAGCAGGGATGGCTATGGGAATTGTGAGCTGCTGTGCTCTCTCTGGCTTGCTGAAGTTACAAGCACTGTGTGTCAAACTTGGAGAGGTGTCAGTGGAAAGAAAGGTGCAAAATAAGACACCCTGAACACGAAGGAGAAGAGCAAGAAGCTTGGTCTAATAGGAATGAGCACTGATGAACTGCAAAGCAGTTTTCAAAGCAGATCTTACCTTAGCGCCTGTTCTATAGACATCATTGTGTTATAGGTGTGTGACCTATATATGATGTTGAAGGTTGCATGAATATCAACTTTGGATAAGGGTCTGGACAAAATGTCTTATGAGGAGAGCCTGAGGGACCTAGGGTTGTTTAGTCTGGAGAGGAGGAGGCTGAGAGGAGACCTTATTGCTCTCTACAACTATGTAAAGGGAGGTTGTAAGAGGTGGGTGTTGGTCTCTTCTCCCAGGTAACTAGTGATAGGCCAAGGGGAAATGTTGTGCAAGGGGAGGTTTAGGTTGGATATTAGGAAAATATTTTTTACTGAGAGAGTGGTGAGGCGTTTGAACAAGCTGCCTGGGGAGTTGGCAGAATCATCATCCCTGGAGGTGGTCAAAAAATGTCTAGATGTGGCACTTCAGGATGTGGTTTAGTGGTCCTGATAATATTTAGTAGATGATTGGATTTGATGCTCTTGAAGGTTTTTTCCAACCTAAATGATTCTATCATTCTGTGAAAAGTGTACTAGCATAACAGAGGGCATCAGACGCCTTCTGCTGACTTAGTCTCAGCACTAAGTGACATGATCAAACTAGGCCAGAAAGCCAGAAGAAAGTAGTCCTTGTTCAGCTGATGGCTTGCCGGACTCACAGACTTGTATGCATCTGAAGTGAATGCACGATCCACAGCTTTGACTTGGAGATGTACTGTTGCACAGTTGGGCACACGAGGGCTTATGCAGTCATAAATGCACATGGTTTTGTCTGCACGTTGTGCTCAGACCTTGAAAAGGATTTATTTATAGTCATCTGCAAGTATTTTCACACTGTTTGTTTCGTGCAGGAGGCCTAATGATGGTAGAGTGTTAGTGTGTTAGTGGTGCATACTGAACATTGTACTAGCTCAATGCAGAGCGTTTTCATGCTATTTTGTGATTCTGTAGCTAGAGACAACACTGACAAAAGTTTACACATCAACTCAAACAATACAGAAGTGCCTCGGCATAGGAACATGGTAGTAAAACAGAGCTCCTACTCCCTTGGCCCCTGTAAGAGAAACAGTTTTGTCAGCTTGGGAACAAAATAAATCAGTAATCTGTAAATTGCTCTTTATGGTGAATGTGCCATGCAAAAAAACCATGGAAACATGAATACTTTAATGTCATGAAAAGTTACAAATGGCTTTCCTGTGTAAGATACAAGAGAGAAACCTTGATGGCTGAATAGGTTTTCTGATATATAACAGAACATGGCTGTTGGTGGGAGATTTTCTGTTAATTAAAGCTTTTATAATGTCTTCTCCCTTTCTTTGATGTCTTCTGGAATAAAAACTCATGCTGCAGCATTGTCCATCATGAACATGCTAATAGTGGCCTTGCTTCACCAGTAGCCTTTGTTCAAATAACTTTATATAAACAAAATCATTTAAATCATCGATGAAATAAAAAATTATGAAGGTTGGATGGGCAGTAGCCACACCTGTAACATGATTGCCTAAGTCATGTTTTCTGAGGTGTCTGGGTTGCATTCAGACTTCTTCAGAATTGATGAATGTATGTAGTTGCAGAGGATGTGAATCAATTTCTCACTGAATTCTCTACTGAATTAATGAATTCTGAATGAAAGAATTTTAGGATCTTTTGCTGATGGTTATTATTTGGAAAACTGATCCTGATGAGTTAAATCTTGAGAAATAAGAATTTACTTTGCTGGCAGCTTTCCGTCCCTCGCCATTGTTAGGATTACATTAAAAAGACCTTTGATTAAGCTTTAGTTTCGTGCTGGCTGGAGAGGCTTTCAGAGAAGCTTGGCTGGGGAGGTGGAGTGTTGGTATGAAAGTATTTTGATTAAGAAAGTGTGTCAATTCTGTTGAGAAAAGTGTTTTGTATTTAGTCTAAAGTTTTTCATGAAAGATGCAGAGGAATGTGTGTTCTTCATCCTCGAGCGCTCAGTGTACCCAGGGGCTGAGTTCAGGATGCTTACCTGGGATGCAAGGAGTAGAGGCTCATGTCCCACCTTTGGATTCAGATCCCTTTACTTGAATCTCAGTATAGCTAAACATCCAGAGCCTCTAGGTTGAAACGATGTAAACACGCAAAGCTGCCCGTTTCCCTGCCAGCCCGTTACAGCGGCCCAGGCTGTGGCAGAGCTGCGCTGTTGGGCGCGGGGCTGCAGGCAGCGGCCTTCGGCAGCGGGGGGCGCTGCTGCCCGCGGAGAGGCCGCTGCCGCCCAGCGCGGGGGGAGCCCGGCGGGCTGGCTTGGACCCGCACCATCGCAGAGCTGCTACAGCGCTGCTGAACAGCGGGTCTCCTTGCACTCAGGCCCTTGGAAGAAGGTGAGTTAGGATGTGAGGACCTCAAATTTGTTGGTTTTTTTTTTTTTTCCAGCACGGTAACAATTTCTTTGCAAGTGAGAGAAGGGACTGCCTCTGCCTTCCTTTGCTCTGGTTACTATCCTGCCTCCCCGCTACTGTCCTGCACGAGTTGTCAGCCCTCTTCCCCGCTCCCTTTTTCTGGTAGAAGGCTCAGCATGCACTGGGATGTTGCCTTACCTTTGCTATACAGAGGGGGAGAAGAGGAGGAGAAAAAAGGAAATTTTGCCTCTACTGCGGTGATGTTAGTTTCAGGATGCTGGTCCCCGTTTGCCCTCCTGCTAACTTCTCATTTTCCTACCCACTCATTGTTTTGTCATTTACCTTACAACTTGTACCTAACAGCGAAGCCTGGGGTAGGTGCTCGTGTCTCGTGCTCATGTGGAATCTATTTAAGACCCTTTGCAGGGCCTCATTCCAAACTGTGCCCTTCAACCTAAACTCTGTAGCAGGAATCTTGATTTTTTGAGAGACCTGTTTAGGGTCTGATATCACACAGGAAAGCTTGGCAGCATTGTAAATTGAGGGAAAAAATCCGGGATCGTGTTGCTGAAATGAGTACAGAGAGGATCTGCGTGGGGTACTTTGTCTTTTCTTCACGTTGCACCTTGTGCTGACAAAGAAACCTAAGTTAGCGGAGCGGAAAGACGTGCCAAACGCTTTTTTTGCTGGCTGAGCCAAAAAGCTTGAACTCAGTTACTGGAGAATAAGGGTTTGCCCTCTCCGATGCATGAGGATTCATTTCTTCCTGAGCACGCTGCGGTGCGGAGCCCGCCTGGGTTCCAGCCGGGCAAGGCCCGGCCGCGGGGCCCATCCTCCGGACCGCCGGCAGGGGGCGCGCGGAGCCGGCTGCCCGGAGTTCTGCGCGCCTGGAGCCTTGCTTGAGTCTTGTGTTGCAGGATGCCATAGTCACGGGACCGCAAAATTCCGTTATTTTTTTCCTTCAGGGATTTCAGAATATTTTTCTATGACCTAATCTGCAGGCAAAATGCCTGTTCTTTAAATTTTATCTTATAGGCAGCAGTGGTTCTAAAACTTCTTGAGACTTCACAGGGATTATTCAGAGGGGTGTCTTTAGGGCAGCCGAGCAATTCCTGTCAATCTCCCTCTAGGCAGATTTGGAATACATTATAGACTAAGTTTAGTCCCTGAATAATTCTAATAAAATAGAGAATCACATATCCCATCTGGGAGGCTTAAGTTCTGATTGTAACTGCATAAATCAACAGAAAGCATCTCTTGCAAGAATATTTTCAGACCCAGAGGGTGATTGAGTTACAAATGCATTTTTCATGTTCTTATGGTGAAATGGAGGTCAGGATAAAATACAGTCAGAAGATTGAAATGAAGCTCTTGGATATAGATGCTCATCGGTTAAATTAGCGTCTCTCACTGGGTTTTATTTTCAGTACATTCAACAGTCTGAATTGATTGGGTTCAACAGAACAGTCTTAAAACGGCAAAGAATCTGAATCTAGTTCTAAAATGTATATGCAATGGCTAGAGTCTTTGAAGGCCGTATGTCACAGTTTAGGGTCAGGGTGGCCCCTTAGACCTATAACAGATGCTCTCTGTTAACCCCCCTCCCTCCCCAAAGG